>CAJNIZ010028691.1:14186-74389 GCA_905231905.1 Symbiodinium pilosum | reverse complement strand
CACGCCAACAGCTCAGGCAAAGACCGGGCCGCCCCTTGGGCCCAAAGTCACCGGAGCTGGCCACTGCGTTGAGGTGGATCGTGTCTTCAGAAGGGCCTTGATTTGCTTGGGAATCGGTCTGGCCACTGGCTTAGCCTCTGAGATGTTGCCAGGGCTTGCACCTCCCTTCGGTGCTGACTTGACCAGTCCACCACCTGGCTTCTGCAAGTTGTGCAAAGTACTCACTTTTTCATGGCTTTGTGAGTTGCTCACCTTCCGTTGCTGGACCTTGCGCAATGTAGGCAGTGCAGTAGCAAACCATATATAAGACCACCGTTGACAGTCTCAAGATCTCAGCTCACCACCTTTTCCTCCTTTGATTGTAAACTTGATGGGAGGGCCTGGATCAATCTGGATCCACAGACTGCATAATTACTTGTATTCGAGCGAACCCTGAGCATCCTGCAAGACGTCGGTGCCGTGCTGCCTATCATCCAAAAGCAGACCGCGTCATCTTCAGAGAGAGAGAGAGAGAGAGAGATGGAGACTCCGTCAAGGGTCAATGGGCGCGGCATGGCACAGCACCCTGCCTTGCCGAATTTCGCCAAGCTCCTGCGCCTGCGTGCAACCAAGGATTCCCAACTCATGTCGAAAGCTGCTCTGTTGATGTTGCGCCACACTCCTTGCCACTATGCATGGCTCTCTTTCCCTTGGCTGTGAGCTCTGGGCTTCTTTGACGAATATCGTCTGGGAGCAGTAGCTAGCTGATCAAGCACGTGTCTTTGACAAGCCGGATACCAAACCTCTTGCATGTTAGATGAACTCCATGTCTATCCATCCGAACCCGCCGTAAACTGGACATTCTCATGTCTCACCCAAACATGTCAAAGCCGTCATCAACAGGCTTGCTCACTTTCTCAGTTTCCGCGTCTTTCCTGCGGAGCAGACAAGATGTCTGGCTGCTACCTACTCGATATCTCCCACTTTGGCGGAAGACAGATGCTGAGATTCCAACTTGTCGGCCCTCTTGGCTAGGAGGCGCTGCAGCGGCTTTTCCTGGGACCAAATCCCATGCGAATGCGTGCTGTTATAGTGCTTTTGGGACGGATGGCCTGCCACCAGCACTGCACCGCCTCGGAAACACTCAGCTTCCCGGATCATAAACTAGCCTTTATGCTCAGACCCAGGCCATGCAAGCCAGGGAATCGCGGTCTGGGCCTTGGGCCTGCGCCGTGCGCACCACAGCCTGCAACGAATAACAGCACTTTCATCCGCCAGTGCCGTTGATGAACATCGCCCCCTGAACTCAGTTTCTTCAATCTGCTCCTTGCCCAGAATCATTGATATCATGTCTGTTAGCCTTGCCATGAATCTAGAATGGCATCGAAGCGTAAGCCCTAAACACGATACTTATGCCTTGCCTTCGTAATGTCCGGTTGCATTACACTTGGCAGCTCCTACACTACCTGCCTACCTGAGTGAGTGAGTGAGTGTCATGATACACCTCTTGGATGTTGCAAGCTGCCAGCTACAGTGACAACTATGTTTGCCGTGAGCTTGGCGTGTGCAGGCAGGGCTCATTTCAGCCAATGCTCGGTTCGGCAGACAACTTGGGGGGCCTGAGGCCTGCGATACATTCCGCCGAACCTGACTTCCCTTGCCTTCTTACTGTACCTCCTCTGCGCATTGCCATTTGGGTTCGCGTCTCTTCTTGCTTCTCATTTTCACCATGGCCCTCGTTTGTTTTTCACCTAAACGCTTGGCGCTTGCCTGGGGAGCAAGAAGGCGCCGCCAAACGGCCCAAAACGGAACGCATCAGGCAAGGAGCCTTGCTGGCTGCCTCCCAGCCATCAAGCCCTTGTGCCGGGCTTCCCCAGGCCTGGGAACAGTCTTGTTCATGTCGCACAGCCGAAGTATGATCCCACTCTGCCATGTCCGATCACTGGCCCCAAAGTCTCTGGCATCTAAGGCAACGTTCATGACATCCTGGTCTTTGAGAACGGACGCCACCTGTATTTGCAGCAGGGGCGTTCTGATTCTTGAGCAATCCTGCATGGCATTACAATCCTTGAAACTGACATCTGGACTTCTGGACAAGCCTCTGCAGAAAAGACAACCAGGAAGGGCTCTTCCCCGGCGACGCAGCGCCACCTGTGCTTAGGAAAGTCCCTGACGCTGAGCTGGCGCCAAAGTGCCACACTGCCAGCCCCGAGTGCCGCACTCGCGCACCTTTTTGACCTAAATAGTGGAGAATCGAATCGAAAAGAAAATTGGAAACTGGGCTTATATAGGGGCTTATAGGGATAATAACCCCTCAGCCCATGGCTTCGTGGGACCCGCAAAAACACAATCGAACAAGGGCCGAACTGCCGGCTGGCCCACCACTGGAGACCTTGTGGTCTTGAATGGCCTGCCAGTTGCAAACACAGCAGCCGCTGTGGCTACAAGTAGCATTCAGTAGCAGGCCTGCCACCTACCAGTCTAGCCGCTGGCATCCTGAAGATCTGGCTCGGTCTTGACTGACCAACCTCCACCACAGTGTGTAAGCCGCTAAATGACCATAAGTCACTTGCCCACCTCTGCGAAGGAAACATCCACTTTTCCCGAGTCGGTGACATTGAAGCCCACCTGAAAGAGCAAACATGATAGCAAGAGCCTTCATTCTTGGAATGTCAGAAGCGTCTGCACAAGCAGCGCATGACGAAAGGTAACAAAAGGTCACCCTGCTGGTGCCCATGGAGGCATGCACAGCTCTTCTTGCCTCCTTGAGAGCAGCGCTTGCCTCCAGCACAGGACCGAATTACAACAAACCCCTCTACCGGCAGCTTTACACCAGCAAATATTGGTTTATTTGCTACATTCTGCTACATCATCCAAAGCCAGCCCCAAAGTTTGTGCTAATAGCTGATCAGGTGAGGCAGTTGACAAACTGACTGCAGCATTTACTAAAGGATCCTGCCTTCTGCGTGGTGAATGGCTCCATGACCCGCACGGGCGCGCCTTCTATTGACTCACATTCTGTTTATCGTTTGCCAAGAGAGAGGCTCTATCAGACTAGACCGGAGTGTCTGCAGCACGGACACTCATTTCGTGGAACGTCATGAATCTACACGGCAAAGGATCTGAAATCTAAACATGCACCTGGCCCTCATGTTCCCAGAATCTCGCCTTCGTGGCTGCACAGGGCCACAACAGAAGCGCCGCAGTTTGCAATCCACAGCTGCACCTGGGTCAAATGCAATTTGGCATCTCCCGTCCTCCCCTTAATCTCGCTTCCACTACGTCACTGAGGACTGAACGCAAGGCTGACCAGATGCGTTGAGAGCATGGACAAAAAGAGCTGCGGTGACCTGCACGCTGGCACGCTAGCATGGCTGTGCAACGAAGAGTCGCTTGACAGCAGAGAGTAGAAAAATGCGAATTAACTTGGGATAGCTTGGGGGCTGTCAGCGTTGGTGATGATGGCAAAGAAGCATCAGCATCAGGCCTCAGCCCCGTCAGTGAGGCTTTTCATCTTCGCCCGCTCCATGAACTCCGTCTCCAGCATCTTGCCACGCACGGTACACGAATCAAAGGCAGCTTGATCTTTCAGCAGGGGAGAGGGGGTTTATGCGAATGGCTTGAACCAGCCATCTGATTAGAGTGGACAACTGGGACTAATCCCGAAAAGCTCAACGCTTCAGCGCTGCATCATGCGCGTATGAGCTCATTCAATAGGATGACCTTCTCAAGCTGTCTGTTTTTGTTGTGGGACCTTCAAAATGTCCTTCATGGACTCAGAGACCCTATGGCAACTGCCGATAAGTGTTCAGCAAATTTCCGACCTAGTCAACCCTAAACTTATCTGTGCACCTCGAAGGCCGACTTCAGAGCTTCCTCAGCATCTGGCTTTTCCTAGCAGCAGGGAGGTGATCTACTTCCAGAAGTGAGATGCGGAGAAAACGGGCTGAGTTCAGGACCTCATAAGCCTTGGCAATGAATTTCGGCAGCTTCTCCTTTGCAAACCTGGCATGCAGAACCGCCGTGCCCGAAAGCACTCACGGATCATAGCTAAGAATTAGGGAGGGCCAAGCTAGCTGCGCCATGCTGCGCCAATGAATTGAGGCCAAGATGCGTGGCACATTCGTTGCCTGAGTCCACGAGTCCAAGTCTAATTCGAGCTCATCACGAGCAAGGATGCACATGAATTTGGCTCTCCACCCTTTCCAACCGTTGCCGTGCACCCGTGAGCCATGACGAAAACCTGCTTTTGCTACCCTCTGCACCAAAGCCCGCGATTTGATATGGCAACGCTCAAAGCCTTGCCCAGCTGGGGAACAGTCTCGCCAAGGACGAAAGCATCCTGTGCTCGAGGCATCGAAAAAAATCTGCGCCTTCAGACCTGCCGAAGTCCTGATTTGCCACAGTTGCTGGCAATGACTCGCCGTAGCCCTTCACAGCATACCTCAAGGTGCTACTTGGTTCCTTATTTGGTGACGTCCTCCAATTCCAACGGAGCTTGGCTTACAGCCAAAGACTGGACATCTGATGCCCTCAATCCAAAGAAAAAAACGTGCAAGGGGTCACTGTGGTATCTCAAAGAAGTTTCGCCACTGCTCCTCACACGGATTGCTTCAGGTGGATGCAGGGTTTGCAGCTGCTTTGCAGAGCTTTGCAATGGTAAGTTCAGTGAATTGCAAGGGTGCTTTCTCAGACAATTCGGTTCATGCAGCCTATCACCATGAAGAGAAGAAGCGTAAGTAGCTGCTAGCCACTACGAGTAGCCGCTCCTTGAGCTGCTGTCGACGCTTTTTGGCCATGGTGGACGAGTTCTGGCAGGAGAGCAGCGCACAACGTTCGGCCCAAGGTAACGTGCAAAACCAAGGCTAGCATCAGGACAAACGAGCCACAGGCTCCGGTACTTTCAGTTAGAAAGCCTTTTCAGCGGAAGCAGCTTACTGCTTGTGCGCAGAATGGGTCCAGCGAAGGTGGTCTTATACGACAGCTGCTCTACAGCGGTCAACCTCGAAAACCATGTTTCATCATGGTTGCGGTTGGAGAACAAACCCATCGTTCATCGGAATCCTGCCCACTTTATGGGAAAGGACGGAAAGTGACACACCTGCTGCAGGGCACCGCGCAGGGCCCTGTATTCAGTACCGCGCAGATCGCTCCATGCTGGTGTGGAAAATGAATATTGTACTTTACGGTTGAGCAAGGGCTGCAATCTGCAGCAGTGGCATGGTTCGAACTTGCTGCTCCGTACATGCCAGAAGAAGTACTGTTGCCAAAGCTGCAGTCTCTAAACAGCGCCTGTGCACGACAAGATAAACCCTGCACAAAAACACAAAAATGGTTGCCTCCCCGTGCCGGGGAGGCAACTGCTAAGCTTTCATCATAGCGGCCCCAACTCTTGACAGCTGGCCTGTTGGCTTCTTACCTTAGACTTGTCAGATGCAAAAGCCTGTGAAAGCAGATGTGTAAGGCATTCGCTGTCAGAGGCCCACGCGGAGTGCTGGGGCGAAAGAATAAATTATGGCTTTACATATGACACTGGATGGCTCTCTCTAACACAATTACACCTTCTCATCTTCTTGTACGAAGAAGCAACCAGGATCAGGCTCGTGCTTCTGAGCACCTGGTTCAGTTCATCTTAAGAATCCAAACGAGTCTGAGACCATGGCGACTACCATGCATTTCTACTTGGATCTACATTGTAGGTGAACTTGGCCCTGCCTGCCGGTTTCCAAGCAGGCAATCCCTTGCGCTGCTCATCGTGGAACATAGACGTGCCTGGCACGGGATGCTATTGTGTCGGTGTCTCAAGCCCACGTCCCCGCAAGAAATGGTCACTCCAAGGATTTAACCCTGTCCATTTGCTTGTGCATTTTTTCGAGCTCATATCCTCAAGAAGCAAGAGAATTTGCTACGTGAAGCCCGGTCTGCTCTAAGCCGTCACAATCTGCAGCTTTTTAATGAGACACTGCGAGCATGTGCCTCGTTCACTGACGGCGTAGGCACGTTCTGGAGCCATGATTCTCTCCTGCAAAGAATCACAAGGGCCTAAAGTAAAGCTCTTTAGCCTTGACAGATCTTGACTGTGAACAGGCGCCTGGTCCCACAATGCCAGGTCTTGCTGAGGGAGGAACCGCGGCTCACGGCAGAAGCATCGGCTGCGGGCCGCCCCTGATACAGAATACCAAGACTCTGGCAAGCACAAATCCCCTCCTTTGTTGCCCTAGTCCTTTGACCTCCTTGCAGTGCTGTATATGATGGTCTCACAACAGTTCACAACCGTAGCCACAACCAGACTTGGGCGACTTGGCTTCGCTGAATCCCAATAGTTTCCTAGCGTGGGCTCCTGTAGTTTTACTTTGTCTGCAATGTGTGTGTGTGTGTTTTTCAGTTGCCGAGGCATCGGCCTTGGTCGCCAGTTTTATACACGTGCTGCACGGATAATTGCTTTTGACTGCCTGGTTGGCCTGGCCTGCCAGAAAAGGCCGCCGCCCATCCAACTGCAGATTGTACCGCACCGTGCTGCCACCGTCCACGGCCGCATGAAAGCCTGAGCCACGCTCGTTGCAGGGCGATGGTAGCTGATGATGGAAGATGCTTACCTGTCAGGGGGTACCAGCGCAATCCGCGCGCAAACTGCAGGCAAGCCAACTCATGCCACCTTGTCCTTGTCCTGCGCCGACCGTTTCTTCATGAGGGGCACGTATGGCTCCACGAAGTCACAGGCACGTCCACGCAATGCCTTGCAAGCACGTTCAGCTTCCTAGCGCCATGAGGCTGAGAGGGATGGAGCCACGCTTTGGTAAGTTCATTCCAAGATTCCGCTCTGGCATTCTCGCCGCACATCTCAATCATTTCTGCGTCCCACATCTTTGGACTGCCTATGGCAAAGCAATTCACCGCGAGCAAAAGTGCATCACTTTGGAGTCAACCATGCTGGTGATATCATTGATCACATCTCCTTAATTCGCCGAGGTCACGCTCTTCATCTGGAGAACCCTGGGCCACCTTCAACAAAGTGGTTGCATCCCAGTCCTTGAGCAAAGTCGGGTACTGGTAGAAATGTCCCGGTTGTAACGCACAAAAACCAGTTGCGCAGCTTGCTGCAGCTGGAATGCTCGCTGTGGTGGAGCCCAGGGGGCAGGCAACACTCGCCCTCCCAATGTCAGGGCTACAACAGGGAAATTCCACATGCAGCACAAGAATGCCTTTGGGATCTTTGGTCCCGTTGTCGAGCTGCCACCTCTGGCTGCGTACGGAGACAAGTCCAAAAAAGGTCACGCCAGCGTTCGCGAGCCCTGGGCGAAAACACTATCTGCTGTGGACTCGGTGTTTGTTGCCGTTTGCCGCGGCCCATGCCGGCCGGTGTTTGAACATTTTGCAATTACGGGTGTTTGTGGGCGACTTGCTGTTTTTTTTGGCACAAGGATTCAAGAGGTTTGCATTTTGTCCAAGGATGGCCAGTGCTTTGAACATGATGAGCGTGACACCATTCTTACGCAAAAGTTTTGAGTGCAAAAGTGTTCAAGCATTCTCAAACACGAGTCTCTTGATTTGCTGGTTCTGTTCATGTCAGCACCGCGGCGGTTTGTGCCACCAGATGCCACTAGAGAATCTTTGATTTGTATGCAGATTGCATACTTTAATCAGCACCAGAATTGCACTTGCTGACCCTGCAATGTTTATCATTGTTGCCAGTGCGTGTGTTTTTGGCTGATGTATGCAGTTGTTCAATTGTTCTTTGTTTAATCCCATGCTGGCTGGTGTGCTCAGCACGGCACGAGTTTAACAGCCCGCTCAAACACAAGTCGGCTATTAAGTTGCTGACTCTGTCATTAGCGTCGATGTTTTTATTGCAGTGGCTTCTGCGGCAGCATGTCACGTGTATGATCTACCGCCGACAGGCAGCAATTGTTGGAGCAGTTTGCCATCCACGGCCGGGAAGAAGCTTATTTGCATGCAAATGAGCACTGGACAAAATGACTTCTTGAGTTGTGTGAAAATGGACAAAGGAAGCGAGAAGAGCTAGCCTGATCATCGTTTCTCGTGACTTGGGACGCGCTCCGTCCAATGCAGCCACCTCGCCAGCCCAAAGCAATCCAACGCATATCTTTGAAATTCGGCTGCATCTTCTAGATCGAGGCAGATCACAGAGATGCTGAGCCTCGGCAACAATTGCCTTTTCGCGAGCTTCCTGTCTTTTGCGCACGGCCGCCTCAGCTTGGACTGTCTGGTTGGGGTGCGCTTGACCAATGCATTGGAACACCCTCTGTGTTTGAACATTTCCAAATGAAACGCTTCGTTTAGGAACAGCTAGGCTGCACCAAGAAGGCTAACTCCAACTATGATTGCTGCCTGCTTCCAAGCAACTTCATTCTTCCTAGGCAAGCCGCTCCACGTCCCAGTGTGAAGCGCAAACATTATCTCATGGCCAGACGCAGAGCGAGGTCCATGAGCAATTCAGGTCTACACGAGGGAAGCGGCTACCCCAGTGCTATCACGCCATGTTTGTGTGTGTGTGCGTGTGTCAAGTGATACAGTTCATGTGTCACAGTAGGACAGCTCAAGTTGAACGATCTTGAAAGCAAGGCATGTGCCCCCTTCAGCGTGCTAATTTTGGCACTATCTTGTACACAAGCTGCAGCAGCTGTGTGAACACACATAAGTCAGGCAAATGCGCAGCAGCACTATAGCAGAACTCCCCAAAAGGCCTCTTCAGGCTTCTCCTGAGCTATAGGAGACCCATCGGGATTTCGCACATCCTGGCAACAAGTCCCGAATATAGAACATAGGTTGTTCCAAAACTTCACTTGACACCTCACACCAAGGCTTGCCGCGATTCTCTCCACGCAGGAAAGATACCTGAACGAGAAGATGTTCCTTTGTTTAGCGCAGGTGGACGCTTTCCATGGTTTACATATGTTTACATTATCCTTTTTGAAGCTGATTTGTCTTTATCCCCTCTGCGTCACTTGCACATGCTGTGCCTTCTGGTCTTTCACAAGCATGCGGAAGCCCGGAGCAACGATCTGTGACTGGTGGACAAAGATCTTCTCCTGACTTTCAATGAGCACAGGCTCATCCCGACGACTGAACCAAGCCTGATCTCCATCTAAGATGAAGCCGAAGCCCTTACCCTTGTCATAGTCCTGGCAATAGACAACAGGCCTGAGATTGCGCTCATCGGAAGCAGAAGCTGCAGAACCTATATAACCTATAAGCCTGCAGTTACTGTGGCCACTTCCGAGCTGATCCAGTGAAAAAATCCCTTCAGAAACGTCATGTCCAGACGGGGGAAGTGAAGAGTTGGTCTTCGACCACAAGGCACAAAAGCTAATCAACCCTGAAAAGCTGGCGGCGAGGGAAGAACATTTGCCAAACAAGCCAGCTAAGCAAGGACAGTTCCGATTTCTCGTCCACGAGCCTTCATGACAGATGCCCAAACCCTTACACTGCCTTTGATGAATGGTTTTTTGAGCCTGCTTCTGCTTTTCCACCACTTTGTCAACCGCAGCTGCTGCCTGCAACGCAGTTCACACTCTCATTCAGCACCTCTACCACGTGCAATTCCGGATGAAGTGTCATGCACATGTTGATGCCTCAAACTGGCGCTTCAAGGCGGGGTTCATGGCTCAGAAGGGCGTGTAGCTGCCCGTTTGCCAGGTTTGCAGCGGTTCACAACTTACATAACCTTACATAATCGAATAGCATGACTCCGGCAAAACCATTGACTAGGGCATGAATTCGCAGCATGTGAGTAGGTATGGATCTTTTGGTGACCTGAGCATTTCCAGATCTGTCAGTTTGCCGTGTTTGAAAGGTTTGTAGAGTTGGCAGTTGACCAATAGCCCGTCATGCTACGTAATCTCATGACCCCTATTGGCCATCAGCGGCAAGCATCTCAAACAGGGCAGTACAGGAGCACTGGTCATGGTCAGGTCGGGTTGCAGGACAAGGGCACACCATCGGCTGGAGACCCTTGCCAGATTCCTGGTGCTGCGCTCTCTGTGTATTTAGGAGCCATTGCTATGTGTGCACGCATGGACCGCCAGACTTGCCTTGACGTCACCCTCCCTCTGGTTCGCATGAACCTGCTGGATGTCGCTACCGCCGTATTCCGGGCGCACGCAGCTCCCATAGCCGGCCTCCGCCTTTGGATCCTCCTGGCTGGAAGAATGCCAGGAGCTCTTGTCATCCGAACTCACACTGAGTTGACCATGTGAGAATTCGAAGCTCCTTTGGCCGGTTCAACGGATCTGGAGGAGGTCTGACTGGTCCAATCTCGGCAGCGGGCAAGGGGACACCGGATCACCCTTGCATCTACCAGTGGATTTTATTGCTTACTGGTCATTGGCAGAATTGGATGCGTGGAACTTTTGGCCCCCTCGTGATGCTACTCTTCGTTCAGCTTCAAAGGCTGCCAGGAAGCCATGAGCACTAGGAGTCACAGCGTTCGCTTGGTTGAGTTGAAGCTGAAGCACACTAGTTGCTCCGCTTATGCCCGGAAAGGGCATGAAACCCTGTCTGTACAAGCCAAGTCAATGCTAGTGCATTCCGGCTTGATTGCAAAGCTCTAGCTTCAGGATGCCCTGTCCCTGCACTGCTCGCTGCCAGATCTCGGAATCAACAGCCCACTGCACAGCCACATTCTCGAAGTGAAAAAACTTAATCAAGTCATTTTTGTTCATGCTCGTTCATTAGGCATCCTTCTTGAATTCGCTTCAGGCGGCCGTCCTGAATTAAGTTCCGGGAGAGGAGCAAACCCATGCCCGGGTCCCGGTGTGCAGTAGAATCATGCTGGATTCGCACAAATGCATTGGGCAGCACAATTGACTTGCCCGACAGCGCCACATCATTGAAATACTGCCATCCCCAAGGTCGCACAGGTGTGCTGACGGCTGCACATCAGTCGCTGCTACTGTTCCTGCCAATGACATCTATGGGTAAAACTCTGAAACCATGACTCTCGTAATAACGCATCAAGAGGGCATCAAGTGGCCTGACTCCCCCAGCAAAGATCTCAAACACGCTCTCGCTCTCGGGTAGGCACGGAGAATCATATATCTTCCTGAGAACTCAAGTCCAAATTGTCGCCTGTCAACTACACCAGCATGCTGTGATTTGCGGTATCCTACCGTACACTCTTCAAACCAAGGGGCGCAATGCGCTGCTCAGCCCGTCCCTTGCGCAGCATGATGCGGGTGGTGGAGAAGTGCGCGAGGATGTGACCGCCGACAGGCTTTGGGTGGCTTGGCATGAAGGCGCAGCCGCCCCCTTTCAAAAGCCAGTTGGGATCCAGAAATGCAAATTTTCAAGATTACCCAGGAGCTGTCAGCCTGGGTCAGCCATGACTTGGTTTGTGAGAACGACGGCCACATTGAACTCCTGAAGCGTCACTCACACTTATTGCCCAGGGTCACCACAGAAATCAGTATGCTCCTCGCTCACCTTCTGCAGCTTGCTCATCACTCCTTAGGCAACCAACGCTCCATCGCTCATGAGGCTAATTTCGCGCGTAGCAAATAGTAAAAGGCATTGCTGTCGTGATTCGAGCAAGTTTTTGCTGTCGATCTGCCAGCTCACCTGCTACATACATGCGTTGGAGAACGATTCATTCACACGCAAGACACGCACGTGCCATGCCAACTGACAATTGGCACCTCTGCCAGAGTAGTCCACTCGAAAGCCGCCCATAATCGAATCCACGATCAGGAGTGCAAAGCCTTGCAGGCTGAAGCAAAGCCAGAATCAGAAAGAACATGACAGACCCACTATCAGAGGGGTAACGGTCTTCGTCGTTGACCATGAGGCTGGCCGCTTCCAGCAGCAACCCTTCAAGGTGGTCCGAGGTATAACATCTTGCATACACGATGTTGTCCATCGCGATCTAACAGAAGCACAGGGTGGGTCATCAAAAAATGAAAGGTAGACTGAAGCAAATGCCACACTGCCCTGCCTCAGCAGAAACGCCCTTGCCTTCAGCAATCTGACGAATCCGTTCGGGTCGAAATGTGCCTTCAGTGTCGATGTACACAACCTGAGAGTCACCATAAAACTGACCTGCAATACTCCTGCGATGCACTCCAGAACTTGAGGCACTTCAAAACGGCTAAGCTAAGGTTTTTGCCTTTCCGTTTGCCCCGCCCATGTTTGGAGGCAGCTGGGCCATCACCGCGAGTGAATGACAGACTTGTGTCTTTCCGCACCTGCAGAAGTACACCCAGGTCGACAATGGCACCCCTCGGGCAGCAAAGGTCAGCCATTGATAGATACAAATGGTCGACGGCTTGCGATGCCATGATTTGTTGCAATATCACTGGGCAAAATTTGCGCCTGAACTCCCCGAAAAGCTCTGTGATGGAGCAGCTTTCCATTCCACCCCCCAACCTGAAAGCGCAGCTGCTTGGCCAACACACTTGCCAAACATGCGAGAATGCGTCGGGCTTTCAGATCTGCAGGCCGGATGCATTTGGTCAAGCTTTGCTGCTCCGGTAGAGATCTGGAAGCGATTTTTCATCTTATGGAGGAGCTGCTTGCAAGTCACAAAGCCAGCCTGGCGCCGCACAGCGGAAAGATCTCTGAATGCAAAAGCCAACCGTGCCCTCAACACAGTCACTCCCTCCAGCGGCAAATAGCCTCACTTGACTTGCGTGCCGCCTCAATGATCTTGTCAACCTTCCAGAGTACTGCTGCGCGACTATGCAACTGTGCATGGGACCAGTTGCCCGGTAGCCTTCTGGTCAGAGAGGCCTTTGATGTTAAGCAGGTCCTTCCGCATCGCGAAAACAACTGACCTGAACGCGATACAAGAACGGTCTCAACAGCAGACTTCTCCAAAAGAGAGTGCCGGACTGGCTTGTGTTGTAGCCAGCCTTAGCAGATATGCGAATCTGAACGCGAAGGTGTGCCTCCAAAGCCTTTGCGTTCCACGCTTTTGGAACAGCTGCCTGCCCTGCACGAACTGGGGCACCGGCATCTTTCAATTTCTTCAGGTCAGCAGCGTTGATTCCAGCATCCTTGTCTGACTATCACATTGCAGGGCCCGTGCGCTGCAGTTGAAAACCTGAAGCTTGTCGATGAGACTGTAGGGCAACTCTTCTTCTTGGTACACGTCCTCCTGTCAAGATTTGCGGTGCGGTTTGCTTTGACGCACCAAACTGAGGCGTTACGTGCCTCACAATGGTTTCCCTAAGCTGCCCACAATCACCAACAGGCCACGACAGGTGGTGTGCGTGCGTGGGCGTTGCGAGCTACATGCCGGACCATTGCGAAAACTTCACTGGCACAAGATCGCGAGGGTAGACATGCAATCAATCAAACAAAGAACTTGCATTGCATGATTCATCACAACTCTGCGCCTCCACTTCTGCCTGCTTCCTTTTTGCCTGACCCGCTTCTGCCATGACCTCACATAGTACAAAAGCTCCGGAATGATCTGGGATCTGAAGACCGGCTCCATGATATGAGGAATCGGCGACGTGCTCTAAGCAGATCAGGATCAGAGAGATTGGATAGCCGCACTTGAGCCAAACTGCGCAAGTCATCCGGTATCCTCTTTGTAGTACTATGTAGCCAGCTCCGTCTGGCGAAGAGAACTACCTGGAAACTGCTGCTGGCTTGGCTTCCGACCAGCACTGCTGGTGCCTTCATGTGAAGCTTTCAGCACCCATGGTCACTGCAAGGATGTCGGAGGCCTTGGGCATCGATCCTGAGGGCGGACCGGGGGCTTTGGCGCCCGCCTTGGCCGTCGTACCTCGCATGCGTCGCATGTGGCATGATGAAAGGCAAAATGATTCCGGCAACACTGCCTGCTGTGCATGGAGCCATCTCCTCCAAGCCAGGCGGCGGCGCCGTAATTTGGGCCTGAAAGGGCAAAGCCTGAAGCAATACCCTAGCAATACGCTACTGGACATGAATCAGCTCGTCAGCCTTCACTGGAGCCGGAGGAGGCGGCGGGGGGCTCGGTGGAGGGGGGACCTGATTTCCAGCCTCTGCCGGGGCACCTGCGGCCAGAAACAAGGAACAGCTAGGCCTTCCAATAGTAATAACGCTTACACCACAAGCCCTGGCACCTGGTGGTGGAGGTGGCCTGGCTGACGGCTGCTTTGGCGGTGCCTGCGCAACTCTGACTGACGTGGGACTACAATGCACTGCAGCTTGGACTAGTGCTTCGTCTGCACCTGGCACGGGTTTTGTGGCGCCAGCATTGCCTGGGCTTGCGCCTGGGCCAGCTGCGTCAGCTGCATTTGCTGGATCTGCGCCTGCTGCAGCTGCTGCATCAGTGCCTGCGCACAAGCGTGGGGAATGATATGCGGTTGTTTGCCGCCTAGCCTGACCGTTGACAGGGGCACACTCTCAACGCTCTCATCAAGTCGGCAACGCCTGCTGTTGCATCTGGTGGAGTTGGGCTTCTTGCATCTGCTGCATTTGCATGTAAGCTAGCTGCTCTTGCTGTTGCTGTGCTTGTTGCTGCTGCTGTTGCTGCTGAGCTTGCTGCTGAGCTTGCTGCTGAGCTTGCTGCTGAGCTTGCTGCTGAGCTTGCTGCTGTTGTTGCTGCTGCTGCTGCTGCAACTGCTGAGCTTGCTGCTGCTGCTGCTGCTGCTGCTGCTGCTGCTGCAATTGCTGAGCTTGTTGCTGCTGTTGCTGAGCGTGTTGCTGAGCATGTTGCTGAGCATGTTGCTGAGCATGTGGCTGTTTGTGTTGCGCTTGCTGCGCTTGCTGTGGCTGTGGTGGTGGTGGGGGAGGCGGCGCCGGCTGCTGTTGCTGCTGCTGCTGGGACTGCTGTTGATGCTGTTGCGGCTGCTGTGGCTGCTGCTGATGCTGTTGCTGCTGCTGTGGCTGCTGGGCCTGTTGTGTGCCTTGCTGCTGAGGCTGTTGCTGTCCTTGCTGAGCGGCTTGATAGGACTGGTGCTGTGCGCTCTGCAGCAGCTCTTGATGCCTGTGGCCGCCCTGCACAATTTCCTGGCCAGCGGCTTGCTGCCTAGGCGCTGTGCTCACATGGCTGAGCAAAGTAAACGTGGCTCTTTCAGTAGCCAGGTGGCTCCAAGACCAAACGTTGTTGCTGCAATTGTTGAAGCTCGGACTGCAACCTTGGCTTTGCAACGGCCACTCTTGTGTAAAAGCTGACCACTCTGTGAAAATGGCATGACAGCACAACACTTGTTGGATTGCGGTGAGATGCTGAGATAGGAGATTTCGTTCATTCGCTGGCATAGTCATCAGGTCCTGCCCAGGTTTATAGCGTTAGCTGAGCGTTGGCATGCAAACTCGTACAATCAAGCGAGCCTGGTTTTTGAAGTGTTCAAGCATGTTTTGACGAAGTTGAATCTCCTGGTGGCATAGAAGAGAGCTAGCATGAGCTAGCCACTACTCAGTAGAACAACACGTCAAATCCAGCGCAGTCCTGCATCACTCTTTGCAAGCTGTTTTGCAGTTCCTGCGTTGTGCTTACGCCTACGCCCTCAAGGGATCAAATGACCTGTCAAACGATGTTGGCAACACCTGCGTCCAGAAAAGCAAACCCGAATCTTCCTGGAGCTTATCTAATACCTGCTGCCCTACAAGCGTACACCTTTTACAACTGTGCAGGCAAATGACAACATCCATGCACCGCAACCCAGTGCAGAGCAATGCCTGAATGACAGCCAACAGCTAGCACAGATCTGAAGGCCTGCTTTTGTTGCACCTGCTTCATCCTTGCAGCGTCTACAGCAAAAACCAGAGATTCGTGCACTGAGCTGGATGTTCTAGACCTATGTACCGTAGGCCTAGCAGGAGGGATGCAAAGCGTATTGAGAGATGCTGGAAATCAACATTCACGAGGGTTTGGCAGCATAATTAAATAGATGAACGCCATTGCAACTGCTGCACTACGTCCAAACATGGTGTTGGATTCAGAGATCACATCTGCATCCATGTGCAGCACTCGAAACCCCGGCGCACGTTGCCTTTTGTACGGGGCGCTTGCTGTGCTTCGTATTGACTGAGGCTATGTGCCGTGGAGTTGGTTTAAGTCTGAACGTCAATGTCCATCCTTCGTAAACCTGTGGTGTTCGGGAAACCGAGATTGCAAAATCTTCTATTGGCTTGGTGGGTAGATGGCCCCTCCCTGTAGCTGGTCCCCACCATGTGCACCCGCAGGCAACTGTGAAATGAGCGCCTTGCCAGGAATTCAGCAAAACAAGTTCACAGCAGGTCGGAACTACAATGTTTGTTTCTTTTGCTCTACACTCCAGATTGCTGAGTTTGAGTCCGAAAAGCCAGCAAAAACAGCCGTGCATGCAGGTAAGCCAACCAGGACTACGGGCCGAGAAAAATGTCACTAGCCCTCCGGAAGGGCGCATCTCTGCACTTTGCATCCAGGTCTCTGCTCCTCAATGAATGCTCTCTGTTGCTCAGGGTTGAGGGCGACCTGCCGCAGACCCAAACGAGGTTCTCATATTCAAGGATTTCAACGCAGCAACCTACTTCGCAAAAACAATTACGAAACGTCTTTGTCGCACATGCCATCCGAACACCAGAAGAAATCAATGTCGCCGCGCTTACATGCTTTGTCGCGCACATGCTCAGTAAGGCCATAGATTCTTGGCTCCAAATGGTGTGCGTGTTGTTTGTGTCAGGCACTTTTCCTGAATGATGAGTCTGTTGCTCGCGGGTCCAGTTGGCTGCTCCTGCCTCATTTTCGAACAGCTTTTCTCTTCAGAGAGCAAGCACCAGAAGAAAGCAAGCACAAACTGCGGGTTGTGGTGTAAATATCAAGGCTGAAGGCAAGTTTGACCAAAGCAACAAAAGTGCAGGCCATCGAAAGCGCCTTGGGCTTGGGAATCTTGGGCGCTGCCTTGGCACAATTCAAGTTGAAATCATTGCGCCTAGCTTGTGCACATCAGCATGCCCCTGAAACCCTGCAAGAAAATCTGAACCACAGGCCCTCTCAGGACGTGGCCTGGGCCGCCTGCGACGGTAGAGAAGCAGATGACCCGCTGGGCTGGGCATTCTTGGCGCGTCTGCGAAGGAACGGCACTCAAGATCCGGTGGTCGGAAATGAATACTCTAGAGGCAGCGAATTGCAGCGACATGCAACGCCAAATGAATTGCTTTCTGGCCGGCCGTATACTGTACTGTCGGTGCAGTGCGGCTCAGTATAGAGCAGTAATTGGCATCAAAGACTTCCTGACTCTGCCACCACACAGCTTACAATTGGTTCGGGGGCTTGTCATGCACGTGTATGCAGTCTTCATGTCCCTCTCTCATCAGGCAGCAATGCCGACTTGACGGAAGCAGTCATCAACGTGACTTGAATCCGTACCTAGGCATTTCAGCAGTCAAGTACATGGGACTGCTGCATGAAACTTGGGTGCAGGCTTTTTCCGTTCGTAGAACAGATCTGTCCGTGCAGTACCAAGGTTGACAATCTTCGGACACCCATCACGATCCTGCCCAGTGGGCGTGAAGTCAAGGCAACCCAACACATGGACAGCCCCAGGCTATCATGCCGAGAAAACTGCCAAATTGCCTTCTCGCATTGGCAGCACTCCTGCACATCTTGTGTTGTTTCATGTGTACTTCCATAAGCGCCTTTCGTGGACAAAGCATCCAGCAGACCACAATAATGGTGGATGAGTGATCTGGATTACTGCAGATTCAGTGTATAGCATCCGGATGTAAGGTGGCAGCATAGCTTGCGATGTTCTCCAGACAAGAGCTGCAAGCAATCTATGCAAATGCAGCCACACAAACGGATGATTTTGAAAGAGCGACGCAGAGGAGCCATGCTAAAGATGAAGTCCAATCTCACATACCATGCCCCCGTTGCACCCGATCCAGGAACACACTGGGTTTGCATAACGAGTTGATAGCTTCTGTTTTGCGGCAAGAGCACATACTTGAACAACGTGCCTTGCAGTAGAAAGCATCGGAGATGCCGGCACCGCCACAAATAACGCAGCGACCCTGGTAACTGCCTGCATCAATGCGAGCTGCAATTTATTTGCGAATCTTGCGATTTGAGCAGAACCCAAGCACATCCAAATGCGAAACGTCGGGGTAGCACCGTAGTTGCACTCGTCGCAAACTCGAGCCAGCTGGCTGGGCCTCACCTGAGACACGCTTTGATGTTTTGTCATCTGAACAGCTTCGCACAGCTTCGCATGTCAGCTGGGCCAGGCACATATGAGTCACAAATCACGCATTTACCATCACATTTCTCACAAAGGCGGCCTGAATTGCTCAGCACTCCATGCTATGCAATTGAACAGAGTCCAAGCATTCACGGAACAGCACAGGTCAGCCCTGCACCAATGGCAATGCCGCATTGCTTTCGACACATGATGAGGTCAGGATGATGCTTCGCCATTCCTTGGTGTACCATCGACCATCATGACGTCATGAGTATGGCTGGCCTGCAGACCTCCAGCATGACTACAGCTCAAGCCAATTCGCCGCTTTAAGACATACGGCCAAGTTTCTTGTGTTGGAGGCCCTTCCTGCGCAGAACCCTGCGAGACGCTCTCCCAAAACTTCCTGACTACGACGCGAAAGCTTGAGCCACATGAACGTTGGGCAGACAAATTCTCCTTGCGCAGCTAAGTGTTCAGATGCCGCTAATCCAGAAACAGCCGTGCAGGGTGGAGGCCGGACCCTGCCGCTGCAGCCACTTCCCGCGCCTGCCGCATAATATGAGGTAATACAACGGCACACCTTCGTGCCAGGTGAAAAGCCAACAAGGCCTTGTTGACTCCCTCCAGGAATTTCTGAAAGTATGCAGTCAATGTGACCTGAAGTCAACTTTGGCAGAGAGCTTTGCCAGGCTGCATTCCGTACCACAGCATGCACCTCGTCAAGATCCTCCCTGCTGCCCTTCCAAAGGAGCAGGAAGGCTGCAGGATCTTGATCTGAAGCCTCCCATCGCTCTACCTGCAGTACTGCCAAGAGCGACCGCGTGCTGTTGTTGGACCCGCAGCTGTGGTGTTTTACGAGGTGTGCGCACGGAGGATGGTGCCTTGACTCCGTGGATGGAGTCCTCTTTCTGCTCGATGATGCCTCTTGCAGCAGATGCCTAAGCAGGTCGCTAAGTTCTCCAGGCTTGAACGGAAATTGACTGAACGAAGGAGGAGCCTCGTTCAGCGTGATGATGGCCAGGGGGAGGCTTTTGTGCCGCTCTACTTTCAATAGTTCCACCTTCAGCGGCATTGCAGTTGTGTGACAACAGAGCATGACGAAACATCAAAGAACGATCCTTCCGCACCTTGGTGTCCGGAACGGTTGTCAGCCTGAGGCTGCATGTCTCACGTGCCACGCACTGCTTCTGCTGAAGATGCTTTGCTGTGAAATCCAGCAAGGATTACCAACAATTTTATCAAATTGCATTGCCGCGTGGCGATGACACGGGCTGCCCAGAGATGGCTGGTGCCTGAGGGCCGTTCTGTTGTGCAACACTGGAAAATCTTGCAACGCCAGGACCGGGCCCGAGATGCTCTTCCCCGCCCCTCTTCCCCCTTCCCCCACCCTGGTCAGAAGCGGCTAGAAACCTTCGGCATGGCCGAGCAGACCCGATTGCAGACACTGGTCCTTCGCCACAATACCAACTAATCTGAGGCCGCCCATCGTTCCGACGATGTCCGACGATGATGTTTCTTGTTGCAACATGTTGAAAAAGATTGGCCCAATGTGACTGATGACCCTCCCCTGTCGGGGGAGGCAGTCCAGCGACATGATGTTTTCAAGACTGCCTCCGTTCCTGGTTTATGCACGGCACTGGAAACATGTGCTAAGTGAAATACTTTAAAACAAGCAAGTTTCCTGCAAGCTCCCTGTGCAAGCCCGGCAGCCGTGGCGGACGCGTGCTGGCGCTGACAACCACAACTATAATCCAACAGTACCAGCAAAAACAGCTTGTGAATTTAATGAGCCGAGTCGCAGTGATCTTTCGCGAATCACCCTCCTGTTTGCCACCCGCCTCCTGCTTGACCGGAGCCGCTGACTCCAAACTCATCCTGTCCGAACTGGAAGCCTGCGATTTTGGAAGGCTCCCCAGGCTTGCGGCCGATGTCTCATGGTTCACATCAGCCGCACTCTCCTCCTTCCGAACATTGTCCCGCTTCACATCCGCTGCTGAATTGTCCAATTCGGAAGGAGCTTTTGACAAACTGTCCTGCTTCACAGTCAGATCAGCCGCCGCCATTTGGTGCGGTCTTGTAGGAGCCTTCTGCGAATTGTCCTGCTTTACGTCTGTGGCTGCTACTTGCCCCACTTTTGTGGGAGCCTTCTGCAAAATGTCTTGCTTTACGTCATCTGAGGCTACTTGCACTCTTTCCATACTGTCTTGCTTGGCATCAGGCTTCGATACTTGCTCTGGTCTTGTAGGAGCTTTCTGCGAGCTGTCTTGTTTCACATCAGCTGATGCTGACTGGTCCAGTCTTGGCGATCTGTCTTGCTTCTTCACATCAGCCACCGCTACTTGCTCCGGTCTTGCGAAAGGCTTCTCTGAATTGTCTTGCTTCATGTCAGCCGATGCTTGGCCAGCAAGGTGGGTAGAAATCGACGTTTTTTGCAAATGATCCTGTTTGTCTGCAGGCGTGCCCTGGACTTCCAAGCCCACTGGTTGTGAAGAAGTCCGCCTGTCAGCCTGCTTTTTCTCCGGGTCTTCGCTTGCGGGGGTCTGCAACCTTTGCAAACCATTTTGACCGAACATGTCGTCACCTGTGCTGGCAGAAGTCTGCTCGCTGGAAGGATGCAGCCTTGCGCCCGGTGTTTCGTCGTCCGACGTTTGCATCCTCCGCGAAACATCAGGCTTCACCAAAGCTTGCTCACCAACCATAACCGTTGTAAGCCCGCTCGTCCTCTGTGCAGCTTCTGGGGTCGTTCGCTCAGCGGGCACTTTTGCAGCAGTCTCTGTTCCCAGCATTGCCTTCTGCTGCAGAACAAGCAAGCCCTCCTTTCCCACGTCAGGGGTCTTTTGCGAAACATCCTGTTCGGTACTGGCTCTGCCCTCACTGCCCATGTTGGCAGACATACTCGATCTTGCCAGAACCTCTGGCTTCAGATCAGCTGAGTCCCTATCGCTTGTTTCCGCCTTGGTGGACGTGTTCGCCTTCTGCGAGACATCTTGTTGAACACCAAGCACGTGTTCGCTGTCCAAGTTAGAGTGGTCCTTAGACCATGCACGGGAGAGAAGGATCCGTCTAATCATCTAATCGCTTGGGAGACAACATACTCTGCCCGTGTCTTTTCATGTCGAGACAGGGCAGCTCCATCTTCCTCTTAAACCTGAACATACCTGAACCATCCTAAATGGGAACCATCGTTCCGCTGAGGGGCCCTTGTGCGAAGCTCTAGTCGGGCAGCAATTCTCCTTGCCTCTTCCAGAGCTGCCAGCGATGTCAACGCCATCGCAACCTGCTCTGACAGCTCTCCGCAGAACAAACATTTTGACATGCATACGAACGCAAGCTACACATGCCGCGAGTTTGACGGACGGAGACAGTGTGCTTCCAGTCTTCCTACAGCTTTAGGTAGCGTGCAGCTCTGGCGTTGCAGCCTCCTCTAAGCCTTTGCCCTTCACATCGAGCCCTGAACTCGTCGGCTGCGTTGCTGCGGAAGAACTCCCCGAAGCTTTGCTGGCGCTGGTCTCCGCAACAGCAGCCTGAGGCAGTGAGTCTGTCTCGCAGGGAAGGTTCTTATACAGGTGCAAAAGGAGGTACTTTCCACATAGCAGCCGTTCCGGAATAACGCATCTGTGGTACTTTGCGGGGACAGCCTGCCTGGCTCATCTTCTCGGACTTTTCCTGGTCGTTCATGCCGGCCTCTCTCTCCTTTCTAGGCAAAGGCTCTTTGTCAGCCTCTTTGCTTCTGGCGGCATCACGCGCTTTGTCTGAGCTATCGCGCTTGGGGCGTCGAGGGCTTGGGCTCTGCCTTTCTCGCGATCGATTGCCTCGCTTGCTTCGATTGCTTCTGGATCTTCTTCGCAGAGGCTTCCTGCTGCCAGATCCCTTTCGCGACTTCCTGCTTCGAGATCTTCGGTTTGCGGACCTCAGCTTGGGTGATCGCCGATGAACCCGGGGTGTGCTGCTCCGCGATCTTCTACTTCTGCCTTGCTTTCTGGATCTGCTCTCAGGCGAGTTCCGCCTCCTGTCCATGGCATCACGTGTCTCTCGCTTGGTCCTGTCCTTCTTGTCCACCTTGCTTTGCGTTGTTTCCCACCACCTGCCTTCACCACCAGCCTGTGTCGAATCACCTCTTCTGGTCTCTATGGGTGAAGCATCGCGTCGTGGCGATCGCTTCATGCTCCTTGGCCTTCTCTTGCGATCCTCATTGCTTCTTTCCTCACTTTTGCCCCTGCCTACCTGGTGAACCTGGTGAGCCTGGCCAGCCTGGCCAGCTTTGCGTCGCGGTAGCGGGCGCCGCGCGCTGGGCTGTCGCCCCCGACTGTTGGATGATGGCCGAGCACGGCCTTCATCTCTTGTCTGCACGGCCGCACGCCTGTCTACTGCTTGCTCTGTGGAGCTGCCACGGTGTTTCTTGTTCTTTTTCTTCTTGTGCTTCTTCTCTTTTTTCCTATGACCACTTCCTGATGAAACACCGCGCCTGACATCCTTCTTTGGGACAAGCTTGATGGTTGTCGCAGGACCTGACTTCTCAGATTCTTCTGAGACGTCGGGGCTCGGATCAGGCTTGCCCAATTTGCTGACATCCTGCTCTTCGTCATCCTCTTCCTGCAGCTCGCCATCTTCGCGCTCCTCTGGCTCATCTGGCCGCTCGGGTTTTGCATGCTGCTCCTCATCCTGCTCCTCATCCTCCTGCTCCTCCTCTACTTCCTCCTGAGCAACGCTCTCATCCTCAACAGCCTCCTGCTCATCACTTTCCTCCTCTTCCCCTTCCTGCTCGCCCTTGGCCTCATCATCTTCTGAGTCATCTCCGCTTTCGGACTCTTCCCCTTCTTCCTTCTCCTTGTCCGGATCCTCCTCATCTTCCTTTGCACATTCCTCTTCTCCTTTCTCTCCCTTCTCCTGCACCTCCTCCTGCACCTCTGCCGGCACCTCCGCCGGCTGCCCACACGGACCTCGATCATCTTTGTTCTCTTCCTTGTCGGCATCTCCCAAGTCTTCGTGATTCTTCTCCTGCTGTGGTCAGAGCTCAAAGATCAATCCTTGCTTAGAAGATCGGAGAATGGAAAAGACCTAAAGCCATGGAGAGTCCTCCGACTCCTCATCAGCAAAAGCTGCAGACTGCAGGGGCCTCAGCGGCTGTCACAGGCTTCGCCATGGCACTCGCACAATTGCAAATCTGAAGTCAGAGTGCTCATCCGGCAGTTCTGGCACTGCAGGCACCAGCACAGGAAGCTCTAAGCTGGTGTCAGCATCCTGCAGGCACAATGACCAAAGACGACTGTCATGACACATCGCATCAACACCTTCAGGCGGTCGCCATCTTGACGCCGGCGCCTTCCTGATTTGCCTCGGGTGTCGCAGCGGAAGTTAGTCTGAATATAAACTATCCAGTTGGCTGATGTATATGATTTGGCTAGTGGCGCTTCCGGAGCGGCTTGTGTAGAACTGCTGCAAGACCTTTTGAGCAAGTGACAGTTGCAAAAATACTGCACTCCATCGGAAGATTGCCAAATTGCTCAGAGCTGCACCGTGCTGCATGAACTCTGCAAATTTGGCATTCCTGTCTGGAAGTCTAGAAGGCAGAAGCTCATCTTCTGAGCAAGTTGAGGCCGACGCCTTTGCCGCATGACTTGACATTGAAGGCCAGCAGCTCGGAGTGATGGAGCAAGCTCTTCTACCTGCAGGAAATTAAAAGAATTTGCCAGACTTAAGCGTTGCTTCTAAACGCGCCTCTGGGTACTGCCCTTCCACAAAGAAGAGAGCAGCCTAAAGGAGTCTTTTTGTACATGCTTGCTAGAATTCACTGGAGCTGGTTGTCTGCAACCCTTTCCAAGTTGCACACCAGACATGCCTCTTCATGAGCTCGCAGAACCTGCTCGCAGTGACATTCTCGACGTTGCTTCAGCTCTCCGTGAACGCTGCGCAAGCACGGAATTTTGGCCACGAATGCAAATGCAGGTGTTCATGCTTCAACTTGACGCCATGAGCTTGCTGCCCATTCAAGGCGTGGCGTGTTCAGAATAGCGCCAAAAAGAAAACAAAAGGCCTCAGAAACAACTCTATGCAAAAACCTAGAGCACGGCCCGAGCATGCTTCGGACGAAGCTCAATGCGACCAGCCTTTGTGGTCAGCATCTTATCGGCTATCCAGTAAGCGACGAATACAACCAAGGACATACACGAGGCTATTGCAAGCCGAGGGCCACAAGGCCATGAACGCCTCAAGAACTTCCTCCAGTAACTGTCCAGAAGTCAGGGCAACACCTCAGTTCAGACGGGGTTGTCAGTAGGTTGCCCCCCGATTCAGCGTACCTTGCCCTCACCATTCCCAGAGTGACTGCAGCAACTTTTCTACAAGGCATGCGCATCGACTCAACGGACCACCCGTAACCGAGCAATCATCCGCTTGCCATGGCGCATGAATCCTGTACAGACAACAGCAGTGAACGGCATGGGAGAGGAAAAGCCGCCGGAAAAGCTGTAGTTCAAGTGCTGCTCCCAGACAAAGGCAGTCTGAAACGGTAGTTGACACGATCAAGTGCTATTTCAGCAGAATTCTATGTCAAAAGAGCTTGTCCAATAGGCTGAGATAGCAACAAAACGGTTCTCGCAGCATGGAAATAGCTCCTCACGTCAACTACAAAACATGAGAGAGTTTGCGCGGTTGCCGCATCATGCAACTAAAACAGTAGCTACTTTCGCCCCGATGGGTTCATCCAAACAGCGAGCTTAGTAAGCTGGCTGTTTGACCACCCAATGGGCACGCAGCAGCTACTGCCTGATACAATGGGGGCCTGCACAGCCCACTGCGCTGAGCGGGGCTGGCAGGCAAATTCAACTTGGGTATTTCAGATGCCGTTTCCTATCCAGCCAATGAGGAGCAGCTTCCATCAGAGGTCGAAGCATTGGCCAAGGAGTCGTCACTGAGAAGACCCTGGCAGAAACATGGCTTCCCAAAGGCGCATTGCACCAACAACTGCTTTAATGGCCAACCGCCTTTCTTCCTCGCCGTCTCTGGTACAGAGGCGACTTGTCCGGAACTTGGCCATGTCAAATGTCAATGCTGCTGCCAGTAACTACTTCGTAAGATTGAGAGACAGTGCAATGATTGGCTCAGGCATCGGCGAAGTCCTTGGTCTTCCTCGAGCAGCACCTTGCACACTGGGCTCTGTCAGAAGAGTGGCCCTGCTACCGAGCTAGTTAGCTGAAGCTATTCAATGTACTATCCTAAGAATGCTGACAGGTCGCCCGGCGCTTTGCCTGCAAATCAACTGGCAAGACCGGTGGGAGATTGGTCCTGGGTTGAGCGCTCATTACTTGGCTCATTGGCAAGACTTGAAATCTCAGAACTTGTCCTCGGGACAGCGTCATTTTCCTTCAGATCGCCAACACCATGCCCTTCCACCTGCCTGAGCAGCGTGAAGGAGTTCAATTTGCAACATGAACAGGAGCCGAGGCGACCGAGGCAGCCGCAGCTTTCCTTCTTGACCCAGCAAGACAAGAGGGGCACCTGGTGGCGCGCGCTCGAAAACTCAGTTTGCCCTTCCACATACCGGGCCTTTGGCAACGTCTGGCAAGGCGTCCTTCAAGACCGAGATCAATACCGACAAAAGGGAAGGTAAAGGCTTTGATGACGCATTCTCTCTGCAGAGTGACCTTGACCTCATCCGTCGGGTCCTTATCCTTGTAAGGAGCGGCGTTGGTTTCTGCTGACTGAGACCTGCTCTCGCGGACTTGCTGGGGCGCGCACTTGCGCGCCAACTTGATCTGTCAAGGAGTGCCGCCTACCATTCACCGATAAGGAAAGATGCAGCGTTGAAGAGGTATCCAACCAATCAACTTGCACAGCGCGCCTCAAGAAAGAAGATCGGCTGCCGTAAGCAATCTTAATGCCTTGATAGCAAGCCGCATCGTGCCAACAAGCCCTCCAAGCCTCTCCAAGCCGCCAATCTGATCAAGCTGCTCTCGCGAGAGGGCATCAGAAGGCTGTCTGAGCGGCAGTTGGATACCGGCCTGAAGGAGGCAAATCATACGGCAACTGGCCAACTGCCCATTGTTGTCACACAACACAAATGGCGTACAGCTGTGTTGGACAAAAATGTAGCCCAGATCAAAGGCGGCAACGGATCATTCATCACGTAAGCTACATCTTGTTCAGCCACGGGACGACTGACCAGTCCATATGTTGGTGGTCTCCCTGGGAGCAGGAAAAGAGCTCCTCTTCGTGGACTGGCAGATGCTAAGGCTAAGGCTGCTAAGGCCGCGGCATCTCGTCCAGGGAGCTCGGCCTGACTATGCTGGTCTGATGATCCAGCGCAACAAAACCGAAACCAAAATGAAGTGTTCGTAGTCGCAGTTTGCTTAGCAGATTGATGCGCTGTGGCAGCTTTTGCATCATTCATCTTCTTAGTTCTGCACGGATCGGGGGATCTCTTCCTACAATGTCCCGGCCAACTGATTTATAGGCCACAACTCTTGAGCAGCTGCAGGCCGCTGGCTATGTGATTGTTCCTCACCTGGCTCCTTAAAGATGCTCTTGGGTCCTTGTTCTCCCGTGCAACAGGTCTTGCTGAAGATTTACAAGCGCACTGCATTCTACATCTGCAGCGCTTGCAACATGCTCCATGGTTTGCCCCTCTAACCCATTCTAACCCAACCACGCGCCTTGGACCTTTCGAGTGGCATGTCGAGGTGCCTGTCGCAGAAGCTTTGTATGCCCAGATCCAGTGCACGGACTGACCTATCCACCTCGCCTGTGAAAAGCTCTAGCGAGCATACCTTGCATGGCAGACACGGGCCAGGCAAGGCAAGGCCATGGCTTCGCCGCTTCGCCTTCCGCCTTCACCGAGGTCCCTGCAGACAACCTTCCGCTGGAACGACGGCCCTCTTCTCGTGCCAGGGGCGCCTGGAAGAGAAAATGCAGAGGTTCTGCTTTCACTGGTGAGCCAATGCGCGCCTGCGGCAGTGACTCTAGCAGCTGCTGCCACCTGTTAGAGGCACAAATCATGCACTGACGTGTCCTCGCTTGGGAGGCACAACTGCAAACTGTTGCCACGTCATTGCAAGAGCCCGCGATACCCCAACAACTGCAAGCATGCTTTACCAATCCCTTGTTGAAGCTGTTTCTAGGGAATTGATAAGATGAAGGATGATGTAGGGCTATCTCATGGACAGTCGCCAGTAGACTGCTCAAATCAAGTACATGCAAAACCATCACAATATCAAAATGCATAATCCTCGTCACACTGGTAGCAGCACTGACAAGCGGAGCACGGCCGGATGTCTTGTTTTGGCTTTGGTCGCATTCTCTTCTGTACCCAGAATTGCGGCCAAGGCGTCTGAGAGAACGGCATCAGATACGAGAAAGCCTCTGGGAGGAAGCAAGGCAGCCGTAAGCTTGCAGGTATCAAGAGAGTTCGAAGAAGCCATGCGGACTTCACCTGACTCCTCCCAAGGCTGCAAAGCCTGCGCCACTGCTAGCAGGTACTGGGCCGCGCGGCCCTCTGCAGAAATGTCAATGCCTTCTAAGGTACGCAGGCCAAGCATGACCGCTTCGAACATGGCATCGCGCAGGTCATCACGTTGAGAGGTGTCGACATCAAGCATTGATATTGGTGAGCCGCTTTCAATCCAATCACAATACTCGTTTAGCTTTCTTGGACGAGTTGCACGCTGTCCTCCGACAAAAGACGCAGCACCGTTACCAAACGCCGCATACGGCTTGCGCTGCCAGTACGTCTGGTTATGCCGAGATCGTCTAGGGCTCGGACCCTGTCCATTAAGTCGCGCATAATTGGATATCTCATAGTGTTCAAACCCCAAGGCTTCCAGCTCCTCGTGGGCAGTTTCGTAAAGTTTGGCTGCAACCTCTTCCGTTGGTCGGCCAGATGCACCAGGGTCCGGAAACCGTCGGGCAAAATCTGTCCCAGGTTCATACTGCAAGTCATAGACTGACAGGTGGTCAACTCCCAAATCGCTCAATTGGTTCAGCTCTGCTTTTAGCTGCTCCCTGGATTGGCCAGGAACTCCACTAAGGATGTCGGCACTGAGGTTCTCAAAGCCCGCTGACCGCAGAGTGCGAAGCGCATGCACGGCTTCACCAGCAGTGTGGCCACGGCCACACCGTTGCAGTATCTCATCATCTAGACTCTGGATTCCAACACTTGCCCGCACCATACCACAAGAGACCAGTTCCCTTGCCTTCTCTTCAGTAAACGTTCCTGGATCCATCTCAATCGTAATTTCACAGTCGCTGTCAAAGCCGAAGCGCCTCCGAAGCAAGGTAAGAAGTTCCTCTAGCTGCGAAGCTGGCAGGAGAGATGGGGTGCCACCGCCGAAGTACAGACTTTGCAATGGCTCACTTTCAAATACCTCCTCTGCGCTCCCAGCACCACCGCATAATATCTCTGTCTTCAAACAAGTTAGATATCTGTGAACTCTGGGACGCGTAATGGTCGGACCCACCACATCAATCGGGAAATCACAATACCGGCAACGCTGTCTGCAAAAAGGTATGTGCACATATGCGGCCCGCACCGGCGGCCGGTTGAGCATGTCTTCTGGGAAGCACACCCTGCCATGTGAAGCTCTGCGCCTCGCGCATACCCGTCGCAATCCCAGGATGTTAGCAGCCAGCGAGACATAGCAAGATGCGAACCCTGCTGCGCTTCCATACCCGCGCAAACCTCGTCTGGTCCATGGTCGACCACGCTCAACAGTGTCTCGTGTCAAGCGGCGCAGGACTTTGCAGGATATGCAAGGCTTTGTTGCACTGCTCGCTTGGTTTCTGCACCATTGCATGACGTAAGCTGCGGCAACCTTGAAGGTGCTGCGGTGCAGATCCATGGATGCGGAACATGCTGCAACCGCACCAAGGAATGTCTAACACGTGATCAGCCGGCCTCTGACTCTCGTCTTCAGACGGAATCAGCAAGGGAATGCCCCAGTCCCTCACAACCTGCGATGCCCAAACATCAGATTGTGTGGGCTCTTCAGTGGGCGGGAATGAATTGTTTTTTGATGCTGGCGGGGGCAGTGGCGGTGGTGGTAGATGTGGTGGGAAATGCAGTCCAAAACAAAATCAGAGACTAAAGAACAATGCCTTGAGCACAGCAAAAAAAAAAGTGTCAGGCTCCGTTTTTGAAAGCCCGTCGCATCAGAAAAACAACCTGAAACAATCTTGTATAATTCTGGTACTAAAGCTGTCTCATGCACGCCACCCGATGCGCACAGACCAGACAAAAAATCACACAAGCATCGGCATCCTTCGTCCAACAGGAACAGTACCCACCACTTCCCCACCACTTCCTCACCACTTCCCTCGCACCTCCTCTGCATCTGTGACAGAGCCTCTTGCGGTAGCTAGGCTCTTGCGTTTCCCACGGAGCAAGATGCCCGAGGTCCTCAGCCACGTGAGCCGCATGCAATGCCCAGCTCAGGCAGACAGACACAAAAACCCTGACCAGCTGACAGCAATGCCCTAGGACTAGGAGACTAGGTGTCGTGCTGCAAAAACCATCCATTTCCGAGAGACATACCAGCGCCTGGCGTTTGCAAGTCACAGAGCCTGTTCGCTGCCTGCCTTCATGTTTCCCCCGTGGCTCCCCACCCATGTCTTCGTTCCCCAGATCGCTGACATCCATGTAGACTTCTTCGTAGCCTGTAGAGCTCGCAAACATGCATTAGACTGCTGAGCTGATGTTGTGGCTGCAGGGCCTTGCAGAATTGACCACTCCTTCTTGGCTCGTACCGCCTGTAGCGCCTCCTAAAGCACAGGAATATGGCACACAGGCTCCTGCAAAGCACAGAAGAATTTCAGCACGCTGCCTCTCGGCGAACCCAAGCAGCACCGCGGCTCCTCAAAGGCCGCCACACGTTGAAAACAGCCAAGCTGAGCTTCTTACAGACGCACAGCTCCTCATGCATCCTGGTCGAAAGTGGTGGGTCTGCGTGCTAGCATCTGGTACCCAATGCTTGTCGGGATGCAGCACCGCCATGCGCCGGACGGCAGCAGCGGCTGCTCTTTCAAGTTGCTGTGCTGGGTCCACTTCTGACGCGCTTTCGACGCTGGGAGGTCTGAGCTGCGGGGGACTAAGCACCAAAAAGTGTCCGCCAAAATTGACTTTCTCTACATTGTGTCTGGATGTCCCGCACGGAATGAGAGTCAGCGCTCCTCCCACACAGTCAGCGTGAGACACAAGCAGGAAGTTTCGGCGCATGGTATATCCGCGTTTCACGTAGTCCACAAACCTGGCCGCAAATCGCTGCCGGGCACTTTTCAAGGTCTCTGGCCATGGCGGCCATTGTCCAAGAATCTTGCGCACCTCCAAATTCACCCCTTGGGCCGAGCAAAAGTCAAGGCTCTGCTGAAGTGGCCGCACTGGGTTTGTCGGCTCTTCATCTCCCATGATGCATGGCCCATAGATCTCGCTGAGTGTGTTGTCAAGAAGAAGCTTGGTTCCTTTTCCAAAGGCTTTGCATATGTGGGCTGCTGTCTGAACACAACGAAGGTACGGCGATGTGATGACAACGTGAAGCTCTGCACCCAGTTCGCCTACAACTCTGTGGAGTTTCTCCCCAAGTTCCTCGGCTTCGACAAGGCCAGTATCGCTGAGCGGCGGGTCGTACGGCCACTGCTTCGAATCCTGCATGAGGCACCAAGGGACTCCGTGGAACAGCGCCCCGACATCATCAGCCCGCTCTGTGTGGCGGGACACGGCCAAGAACTGAAACGGTGGCCGATCTTCAACTCCACGCTCATGCCCTGGTGAGGCTTGCTCCATGGCATCCACAGGCTGGTGAGCCCAACTCAAAAAAGCGATGACAAGGTCACAACACCTAGCTCCAGCATCCGAATTCAACATGTACCTAGCCTCGCCGCAAGGTTCGGTTGCTCACTGCTATCAAGTTGCTGTCAGACCGTCGGTTGCTGCGAGCGCCTGAGCGCTCAGGTTCAATGCAAATTTCATGAGATAGTCGATCAGCTCTGCGAAGGCAAGACAATTTTTGCACATTGAGGTCAACCCCATCCTAAACTACAGCTTGTGGCTTGAACATGGGCCAAGGAAACTCTGCATCTGTCAGCAGCATTTGAAGTAAAGCCCTGACGATTTGCACTCGCCACGCACAAAGTTGCAAAACCGACAAGAAGCCAGGGACGCATGGTGCCCTTCAGCCACCAGAATCAGTGGTCACAACTGATCACAATCTCCCTGCTGTAGCGGAGGTTCGTCCCAAATCCTAGCAACCTCTCCGCATCTTCTCACGCCGACAGACTTGCCCGAAATGAAACTACTCAAACTTTCTCCCCACCACTCTTCATGCATGACAATTTTGTATTGTGCGCAGGAAAATGGAGCCTGCATTTTGGGAACAGCCTGCTTGCTTGGCACAGAAGTGAAAGGCCGGCGAGCTTCACCAATGATGGTGGTGGTGGTGGCTGCGGCGGCGGCGGCGGTGGTGGGGGTGGGGGTGGTGGTGGTGGTGGTGGTGGGGGTGGTGGTGGTGGTGGCGGCGGCGGTGGTGGTGGTGGGGGCAGCGGCAGCGGTGGTCGTGGTGGTGGCGGTGGTGGCGGCGGTGGCGGCGGCGGTGATGGGACATGCTGGGTGGGAGATGTTCACTTGTGTTATCCGAGACAAAGCACTCCTACCAGAAGCATGTTGACTTTGGCATTGCCACTGGTGTCCAGGTTAGGTTAGGTTGGAGCATTAGTTGCCATCATGGCAAGTCCACACTTCACGTTTTGCAAAGCTGCTGCTGCTGCCGCCGCTGTGCTGCAAGACCAATGGTGCGGCCTTGCATCTCACGCCACCTCATACCTAATTGCTAATCTCACACATCTGCTTCAGGCTTTTGGCCCTCTTCGTTGTGCTGGCATTTACTTGGAAAGCTTCGACCTCATGACCGGCCAAGGCTCATGACTCTATGCTGGTGGCCGTATCAATCCCTTAGACGCCCACGTGGAGATCTGCATTGCTTGGGACACACCTGCTTGGACCACGACCTCATCTACGGCTCAAATAGATGTGGAAGGAACTGAGCAGCAAGTGTGTGAGTAAGGCACGAACATCGCACTGGCCGTGCCGCCGGCCCATGGCGCACGGGCGCGGGGAGGTCGCTACATCTGCACTTGCACTCCCCTGTGTGAGTACGCGGCATCTAGAAGGGCACCAGGAAAAGGAAAACCAAACCCCCTAACAAGGCCTAGCACCTGCATCAAGCCAGTTGAGCCAAGTTTCCCCGTCTTGAAACATGTCAGACACTGCCCTTGCAACAGATGCGGTACGTGTGTCGTCCCAGGCCTGCTTGGGACCCAGGGCCACCAGACCATTGCCACCGGGCTTCGACTGCTCTGACAGAAACTGCAGACAATCCTGCCGCCAAGGACTATTGGAAATGGGAAGATCTGGGTTTGATTCTTGCTTCGCTCGGCCGAATGCTGCCCCCTGGATGCAACGATATGGACAAGAGCTTGTTCAGCAAAAGCACGGAGCATGTCAAAACCATGTACTCTTAAGTTGGCGCTCCCCTCCTCCTCATCTTGCCGCCCAGCCTGACAATATTGATCAGAAGAACAAAACTCTCCGGTACAGAGTACAAGCTGCTATTCGCCTCGGCATCTGGCCGACAGGCGTCTGGAACAAGCTGATAGGGATCCAGCCTTCTCTCTTTTCCCCCACCCCAAAGTGAAATCGCGCAACCCTCGCCCCGAGTATCCAGGATTCTAGTCAGGGGGCTCGGGGGCCACGCTAGCTAGTTTTTGCCCTTTCCCTTTTTCCCAGCCCCTCTCGCCCCAAGCCTTGCCAGACTCTTCTTACTTTGTAAGACTTACCTGCTTTGCGACGTCGTCTTGGCCTCCTTGCCAGCCCGGCTGCCAAGGCGGTCGCGCACTGGCGCTTACAATTAGAAGTACTGCCAGAATGCCAAGGAAAGGGATGCCCAGGCGACAGCTTGGGGCCAGGCAGTCGCCATCAGAGAACATTTCACGACATGTCGAGGAAATCAAGCGGCTTCGACGTGGGAAACTGAAGCTGAGGAGCTACACTTTGCTGCTGATGCATCAGCGCACACGTACTTTGCTTGTCTGACACCAGAATATCATGTCCGAGAACTATGAACCATCTGCTGCCTGGCACTCCAGCTTCCACAAAGACTGCCTCAATGTGCCTCATGTTCGTCCTTAGCATGCTCCAGCGCAGAGACTGGGCACCTTTCGTCACCAAGTAGGGCAGGGTCTTGAGCCCACATATTATCTATGCAGGAACCGTTGAAAAAATTCACGCCACGTCCAGGTTCCTGGAAACGGCTCTTGTCGGGCAACCTCGGCATGCACTTGGCTTCTGCCTCCCTTGCCCTGGAGAAATTCAAGCTAATGCCAGCTAATTGATCGAAAATCGGTTGAATATGACAATGAAGAGATGCAACGGAGCTGTCCAAAAGAGCTCCAAAGAATGCAGCCCCGGAAAGCCTGAAAGTCGCAGTAGGCAGTAGCTGCCCAACCTGCAGTCCCTCTACATCCCACTACTTCATCCCAGCTTTCAGAGCTGCAGGTGGTGGCTCAGCCTCCTTTGAAGACTGGAGACGAGTCCAAATCTCCCAAACTGGTTCCATTTTGATTTCAACTACCTGTTCTCATGCATCTTGTCAGGAACAGCTCGGAGGGATTCCATATGTAAACGATATGCTAAGCGTCAAGCGCTTTCCAGGCGACAAAACGCCTGCGGAGGACCACTTGCTGGTCAGGCGGTCTTTCCGCTTTATTTTTCCATCTGCAGTGCAGAGCTAATTACGTCTGTATATTGCGATTGATCAGCCGATGATGAAGCTCTTGAAGCGTTGCCCAATGGTGCCAGTGGCTGCCGACACGCCGCGCAAGGAGAAGCGAGAGCGCACCTTCGCAAGCAATGATCATCAGGTCTTTACTGATCTGCAACATGTAGAGCATCTCTGACAAACGACAAACGCATTCTGGCCTGCAAGCTTGCACGGCTCTCAAACTTCGCCGCGACTCCTTTTCGTGATGCGATCACCCAGCTCATGGCCTCGCAAGGTGCATAGGGCGTCGTGCCGTTTTGACAAGATGATGCCAAGAAAAGCTTGTTGCTGCCACCTGCCAAAGCTGAGTCTGAAGCCTGGAATACAGTCAAGGCTGCTGCGGTGACGGGGTTCAGCTCTGTTAAGAACCTGAGGACACACTGAAGAGTCTGACAGCCATTCTGTTTGGACAGATCGAGACCAAAAGTCTGCCAAGCTGCGTGATCACACCTGCAATCGCGATGGCGGCAGCTGAGTTGAACGGCAACAAGGCACCTGCGCTTGGCGCAACATAATGACGCTTGGGAGGTGGATTGAATTAGCTTGTACAAGATGAAGATGTGCCTTGCTGCTCCGCTCGGTTGGCAAATGCTTCGCACAGGGAGGCCGCACGCCTTGGATAGCAAGGAGCGGCCATATCATTGCTAAGCCAAGTGTTGCTGGCATCAGCTCAGTAACAAGCAATGATTACTTAACTCTATATGCTTCGATGCAGAGCCTGCTAAGAAAGGTGGCTATGCTTTAGACCTGCGCGCACCATGAAGCGCAAAGTATCAATCAGCGCAGTCTTATCCAAGCCACTTGCAGGAGGCTTGAGTTCGTTCCGCCCTGCAAGATGCCCGCTCAGCCTGGACCACGGTCAATGCCACGACCTTGGAAAGCTGCGCTGCAGTGCCATCCACAGAAGTGCTGTCGTTGACTCCAAACATGTGGCATGCGGCACACCAGAAATGAACAACCTATGAACAGCGATGCTGAGGATAGCACCAGGGCGGCTGCCCCGCTTGCATCTACGCATTTCTCGCCAAGCTCTGCACCAAGCGGGAAGACGAGCAACCTTTCATGTCACGTACTTTTCACGTAGTGCGGCATGGCTTGGCCTATACAGGGTTCGTGTATCGCGGCCAGGCAGCAATAACGGAGGCAACACCGCCGCAAGCATAACGAATAACTTCCTCGCAAGAAACATGCATGCTTTCACGATGGCGCTAGACCACAGCTGCAGTTTTCTGCCATCTGGCAAGCTTTGCGTAGAAACTGCCAATGGCTTGCTTCTGAGGTCACACCCTCTACCTCAAAACATGTGAAGTCTGGTGTCTGCCGCTTGGACAAAGGGTAGACGCCACCACCGGCATCCACAGCCATGGGATCAGTTTGTTGAACACCTCCAAGCATTCTTTCGTTGAAGTTGTCTGCAGCAATTTTCCTAAGCTGCGCTCACCTGCATGCCCTTGTTCACCAACCTTCTACCATACACAGGCTCGCTTTACATCATCTTAACCCCTCCGACTTTCTTTCTACATTCATCGCTGGCAAAGACACTCCAGGCTCTGCGCCCATTCTCGGACTTGGAGCATTCGCCGTGCGGCCAGTGCTGTGATGACAATGGATGACAAAGCGACAAGTAGCTGCGCTCCATCTTGCAGGTGGGTCAGCGCCGGATGCCTTGGCTTCATGCCTGCGGTATTGGGCCTTCTCTTGCCAACTGTCAACCTTTTTGTGCCTTCCCCCTCTCCTCCTCCCTACACAGAAAACAGATGCATAGGTGCTCCTTGGCCTGTACCAAGCCTTGTAGTCACTTGAGGGATACGTAAGCAACTTGTGCATCAGCAACGTCTCAGGCTTGCTATGCAGCACTAACCACCCTGTGCTGACTCTGCCAAGGAGGTCCCGATCTCCCTTTGATGGAGCATCTCTGTCAGTCTAACACAAGCCTTGCATGGCAATGTCGAGACAAGTGACGATAAAAACATAAGTTTCAAGTGGCGATGCTCGCAGTTTAAAGGGCTTGGGAAGCAACATGTAAAATAAATCGCTTGCAATGCAGTTGTGCCAAGCTTCAGCTTTATGACATTCCATTTGGAGTGAAGGACCAAGCCCTTGGTGCCCAGAGGCAGTTGCACAGGAGAACAAGGTTCTTGAAATGCATTTCCATCTGGTTGACGACGCACAGAATTCTTGCAGGAGACCTGAAAAGGTGCGAGTGGCCAGCACGGCATTGCAGTCAGCAATGCCCACCATGGCCATAAGGTAAGACTTCCAGAGCGAGCTGATGCTGAGGAGCTCCTGCCAGTCCGGTTTAGATTTGCAACCAAGTTGTCAAATATGAAACTATGAGTAGTCTGTCCTCCATGGTGGACATCTGTTCGTTCATCTGCGCCGCGCGCACCTTGGCCTGCGCAACTGAGGACCTGTCAGGTCAGCACAAACATGCGGGGAACAAGAAAATGTACTCGTGGTGTCTGATCAGATCATGACTTTGGACTGCTCGGACTTGCTTCAACTGGTCACTCAAAGGGCTTTTCTAGCTCCATTGCTGGCAGAAGTCCCCCCCTGCGCTGATTACCTGAACTCTGCAGCTTTGAGCCTTTGTAGACGATCTGTCGTGATCACAGTTCTCAATGAGCCCTCAGCCCTCACATTCCGTGCACGCTCTCTGACGAGCAATACTCTCAGGCAGCGCGACCTCGCTTCACTCTCAGCAAAGACGACGAAGACTGTCAGAACGGTGCCCGCCAATGGCACGATGACCTCTGTTAGGAGCTCCGAGAGCAAGAATGGGGCCAGGATTGATGCGCCAGTCAAGATCCCCACCACCTCGCAGCAACCACAAGGCATTGCTTTGCAATAAGGACAGAAATCTTACAATGCCAAGCTTGCTCTAGAGGAAGATGTGCAATCAAGACGCCGACCCAACACGGAGCCAGCCCTGCTCATTGCCACGGACAGTTACGCGTAGCTCTTCGAGGTCTGCTTGCACTCGCTTGACGACTTTGGCATCCACAGTTTGAGAGAATTCCTGCTCTGGCTTGGTCTCAGAGAAAATCCGCAGGAAGCCTGCAAGAGTTGCAAGAGCGTGAGCTGCTCAACCAATAGGAGAAGAACGAATCAGCAGCCTACAAGTCCAACACATGTTCAGCAGGCCGGCGGCCTTTGGCCAGTTTGCCCAAGGCCGCACGCAGCTTGTTGGGTGCGAGCAGCCTGAGAGGCTAAGCTCGCGACTCTGGCGCTGGCAAACAAACTGTTTAAGTGAGCAGCTTCAGATCCTCTCGAATCCTCTTTGCCACTGTTGGAGTTGAGATGCCCGCGTCCTCTTCCTGCCAGCTTGCAAACACCACAGTGATCTGATTGAATCTGAGCCTCATGCATTTTAATGCTGTATGCTGGGTCCTGTGGCTCCACTGCTGCATAGGGAGGGAACGTGTTGCCAAGCTTCTGAGCATCCTGGCCCTCTTGCCGTGTTAGGACCGCACTCGCTCGGGACTCGACAGCCTTCTGAATAGCCCTGACACACACCGCCAGGCCAAAAATCGGGAAAATGCCACCGAAGGACACGGGGACAGCCCCCAGGGTGGTCGAGATCAGTGTGTTTGTCAAGGCCAAGGCGCTTGTCAGCGGCAGGCTTCGCGAGCAGGCTGTGGCGACTTGCGCCCACGCATCCGTCCTGGAATGCACGCGGCGGGTACGAGCGGCATAATACTCACCAAAGGATAGCTGGCGCGCACAGTTTGCCAGGACGAAGCCCAACTCTGCGGTGATGAGTGCATTGGCGGCGCAGCAGCGCCGGATCAATGTCTCCGGCAGGAGCATCACGAGGACAGGGATGAGGAGCCACAGGCGCTGTGCGCGAAGTCGAGCCTTGACTGGCGGCTGGCCACCCACGATCCTCGCAGCACCGAGGATGTACTTCTCCACTTGCTCCTTCAAGATGCTTCAAGCCCTGGAGCTAGACAGGTGTGCTTTATGCAATCCGTGCATCACCCTCTCAAGTCTGACATGTCCTTCAGCTGAGAATCAACTTTCCAACGGGGTCCCAGAATGAACTTACGGGAATTGCTTTCTGGAACGATTGGCACAAGAGAAAACAATCTCTTGTCTGTCCTGACGCTCCAACGCCAGAATGAGTGTCAGCATAGAGATGAAGAGAGTTGGCATTTCACAGGCCCAGCCAATGGCACCTGTAAAGCCGCCAAGGAAACCAACAGCCGCCTGGCTGGGGCATGCAGAAGGACAGAAGGTTAGTCAGGCGGGTGCTACTGGACTGGCTGTGCAAGCTTCGAACAGGAACAAACGAGGTCTTCCAGTTGGTCTTCCGGCATGTCTCTGCACATGATGGCTAGGCTAATGATTTTGAACCCTCAACTTAAAAAGTCCTATGAGCATGTCAAAGACCAAAACAAATCTTGGCGCGAATCGAAAGAAAACAGCTTCAGTCAAATCCGAGAGTCCACTCCGCCGGCCACTGCAGCAATTGCCACGAATGTCGGCAATGCCTCTGCTTCGGCGGGATTGCATGTGTGATGCGACGCATGGATGCTCGCTGCGTAACCCTGATTTTCTAGATACAGTGACAAGTGCTGTTGTCTTTCCAGTGCCAAGGAACGGAGGCTGAGAGGGCCGCAAGTCCACACAAAGCTTCGCATTCGGCCTATCTCGTCCAGCCGTTCACAAGCTCTAATCAGGCAAGAACTCGTATTATATCAGCAAGCGACAGCACACGCTGAGTTCCCAACGTGACGCTGCTGAAGCAGCGCAGCATCCTTCTTTGCGTAGGCCACTTGTTCTCTACCTAAGTTTCGCAGATGCTGGGGAGCTAGGCCCTGCCGGGTTCTACCACTCTATGTCGGTGTGGATCTTGGTTGCCAACCGACTCGCTCTTGCCAAACCTGAGCTGTTGGCTTGTGGACTGCTTGTGGCTAGGAGCAGGGCAAAGCGGTCCTCATGGCCCGATTCCGTAGTGTTCACTTACTCTACTCAGACATACTACTAAAGTTACTATTTTAAAGCTGCCGAAAAACTGTGAGGAGACCAATACCGCCGGTAACCAGAGGCAGCACAACCTGGGAAGCATCGGCTCCCAGAACTGCTGGAGCCGCCTGACAGCATGCAGCCGGAAAGGCACCAGACACCCAACCACCAGGAATCAGATAGGGACAAGCAAGGACAGCAGACCCCCATCCGAAGCCTGCACACTTGCGGCAGCCGCTGCGGCAGATGAGATCCACGGGGACCACTCTTCCGGAATCCCTTCTGCAATGCCAATCTGTGCTTCCTGGCATCAGCTGCATGCGAACAAGGCATCCCATTACAGAAAACACTGCCGAGCTGCCTTCTTGACTGGCTCCACTACGTCAACCACAAGTGCTTCGGCAAGTGACGTCCTCTCCTCATCCTGCAAAGTCCGAACATGAGACGAATTGGGGGCCAAGCCAAGGCCCACCAAAGCTAGCCAGGTCTTCAGCACGTCACTGCAGGAGGAGACGGGAGCAGGAGGAGGAGCAATGAAAGGAGATCACACGCAACCTCCATGATGTTATTCGTACCATGAGCATGCAAAAGAAGTGAGCACTGCAAAGACAGTTTCCAGGCAAACACCAGGCATGATGCTATTCGTACCATGGCCATGTAAATGTAGTGAGCGCAGTAGGCGTCGATAAGTTCAGAGGGTGTAGGGTGGAACTCAAGTCGGACCCAAAATTACTAGTAAGTGCAAGCAATATGTAACACATGTATATGTAATTCCAGATACATAAATGATCCATACGTATCCCCGAAAAACAATATAGATGCTATTTGTCCCTGGCAAGGGCTCCCCAAACCCTAGTGTCCAACCTAAAGATCTAATCCAAGATCCCCTGATAAATCACCCACTCCATGGGCAGATCTATGAATAGAGATCCCTTGATGCATCGATTTCGATCTCCCTCGCCCTACCTAGGCTGCTTTCTTCTGTAGTAGCTAGTTGCGCAGCTCGCCTCCCCACCCCTCCGCCAAAAGACCCTGCTGCCAAAAGCTTAGCTTTCTTCGCAGCAATCAATACTCATTGGCCCACCAGCCTCAAATTGTGATACTGATAGAATCAATGGCTCGCGCCTTCCAGACCTTCTGTGCCCCTGTTACTCAAGCCTAGCTCCGCTAGCTTTCGTGACTCGGGATTCGCAAGACGTCCACTCTCATGTCGTGAACTATGGAATGGGCACGGCACAAGGATTACAGCATCGAGAAGGTCGACGGATGCCCCCAAAAGGAGAAATCGTAGAGCCAAGGCACGGAAACAGCCACGTTTTTGCCCATGTTTCTGACTTCTACCACTCCTGAGCAAAGAAATACACCCTCCGTGCATCAGGCTATGTCGTACTGAATTCTTGGAAGGCGTTACTTTCATCCAGGTCTCTCTGATTGCCCTCAGTCTTTGACTGAGAGACCATGCCAAGCTCGGCAGCGACCAGGTGTACCTCCAAGGATGCAGAATGACCCAGGTCTGCGAATCGGGCTCGCTGGCTCCCGCCTCTCGGCGGCCCTCCTTGGACCGGATCTTGAATGTCTTCTTCTCTCCGACTTTCAGCGCGAAAATCTCATCCCGCATTTCACTGTCAGATGGGAAGACCTCCTTCTGCAATCGGCCGAACTCAATCAGGGATGAGTCTATGGCGTTGCGGTTCCGCGTCACTTTGGGACCATATTTCACCATCCTGGCTTCATTCGTTGCTGCATTGGATTCTACTCGCACAAGCTTTGTGTTCCTGAGCTGCGAAACACCATGCATGCCACAAGGAAGGAATTCGATGGCAAGCTAGCAAAAAATACATGCCGAGCCAAGACTCAAAATGGACTGAAATGCTTGCTGCACAGATCCCCATGGGAAAAGAATTGCAGCAAGCCGTGAAAATTCCTCAGGCACAGCTTCCGTTCAAACTCCGTTCGAACGTTTTACAACAGGTAAACTAAAGCACATCTCACAGACAAAGTGTCGACGACCAGATCTGCTGCGCCGCGCGCTGCGGCGGACATAGCACTTCGGACCTCAGCGATGCCACATGGCAGTATGATTTTGATGGATTTCGGAGCAGGTGTGCTAGCTGCTAAGTGGCGGGGATGATAGCCGCCTCCTGCTGAGCTTGGGCAAGGAACATCTCGGACAGTGCTGCCTGGCCAGCCAGTGGCGAAGCCTGACTTCTTCTGATGAACCTTCTTCCACCTGCTTCGATTGCATCGCACACCGCTGCTCGGCATCCGTGAAGTCCTTCTCACCGAGCAGGAAGGCAACAGCAGCCTCTGGACACAATTTCTATTCACAAGCAAGCAGCAAAGCAAGCAAGGCTTTGAACATTTCTTGCGTTCCCTCCCTCAAACGCATGCAGCAGGAATAGGCGATGCTATGCAGAGCTGGAAATTGCCTGAGCAGCAGCAGATGCTGAAATGACGACGGACGCATCATCCAGGAGTTGCTGTAGCCCCTGCAATGCAGACAATGTGCTTCGTGGGCAACATATCCATTCCTACTGATCCCATGTCGCATCATCTGCTCCAGGACCATCGCGGACGGCAAACCATTTCAAATCATACGGAAAAGACAGCATGTGTCCTTGTTGAAGAGAATTGGGTTTGTCGTTGCCTCATTGCAAGTGTCCGAGCTCAAGCATGCTTGAAAGGACTGCAGCAGGCACAAAATGCTAAGCATTCGACGAGGCCAAAGTCCACCCCGGGCACCTCGTGACTTGCTCTTCCACCCGTCTACCTCTTTCAAAGTCCCTGTCAAGCACATGTTGAGGGGCATTTGATGGGGTACTTGAACTAGACTTGCAGAAGTATCTGCGGTCTGTTGCTTGCTTGTACACTTTAGCTCTGAAACCATGATGGCAGTCAAATACCTGAGCCACCCTTTCTGGCGCTTCATCTCTGTCTGTGCAGGACTGGACACCTGTGAAGCTGCCAATTTTGCGGATGGCTGATGGGCTGCGTGCATTTCAAACTTTGATCCGTGCGCTTACTTCTGCGAATCTTTGTTTGTCTCACATTTTCATCCCCACGGTTTCAGAGGCAATGACAGGGCAGGTCAGAAAAAGTGTAGCTAGTCCATAGCTTAGTTGCCAGCCTGCACCCATTGAAAGTACTTTCTACTATCTCCAATGCTCTCACTCCACACGGCTTCATGCCTGCAACTAATAACGTCCCCTTCTTGAAGCTATCCCCTATACTTTGTGCTCTTTCTCTTCTCCGAGTCACTGACCCCCTCTTCTACGTGAATTTCTCGAGCTGCGTGCAAATAGGGTAGTCATGCGCGGGGAGCACTACAAATTTAACCTGCTGCTCCAAGGCACGATGAAAGGAATGGGCACGAGGCAGAAGAAAATGGTGGCAAGGACCACATTTCTCTCATCCTCCAATGCCAAAGCTTCATCGCTGTGCTCATCTGCACTAATTTTCTCATCCGCTTACATCCGGCCTCCTTTGTTGGCTCCTTGGCCCTTTTGGGAAGGCGGCCTGCCTCCCAATCACTCTGGGCACTATTTTGAATGTTTTCTTCCAGCACCAGTGCAGCACGTGTCGAGACCTGGGACCAGGGTCGACGAATTTGAACAGCTTGCAGGCAAGCAAAACGATGATCCGTTTACTGGGGCAGGTACGTAAGTCAGGCTTGTGAGGGAAGCCCCAACTGCCGAAGCTAACGCAAGCAAAATGAGGATAACGTTGTCCCCTGCAAGCAGGGTGGAGAAGGATTCTCCTTCAGGCAAGAAATCGCCGATTTTCTCGTTGAAGATCCTCAAACTCACGCAGGCTGCAGCTGTGATTGCCGTCAGGCCGACACCGAAAGGGAAGAAGACCTTTCGGGCTTCTGCTGCAGCCAGGCTCGACTCCGCCAAGGCTGCGAGTCTGGAGGACTGTCCATAATTATACTTTGCCTTTGCCCGGTATCTGGCGGCCGAACTCTCCGACAAAGATGAATACAAAAAGATCAACGTTGTCAGCGGAGGCACCCATACAAATAATTCTGGGGAAGCAGCTGCAAGTGTTGCCAGGGCAGACAGTCCGGCCGCAGAACCTGTTGCCAGAATCGTTTTGATGGAAAGCAACGGGGTAGACATGCGCAGCGCCTCCTGATCCAACTCAATGGAGTCTATGGCAGCTCTTAACTTCCGGTTTTCCACTGGTCTACCCTTTGCTAAACCAGCGATGTCTGTAACCTCTGTCTTCGCTCGCTGAACAACTACGCTGTCGTCGGCAGCTGTCGGCTTCTGCACGGTAAGGGTTTCAGCTTCAGCCACTGCCCTCGTGGGCAGTCCATGGCGTGAACCTGGAGCTTGTCCAGCCAAGTATCCGGAGTCCCGGGCTCTGCGTGCATTGTTGAAATTGGCAGTGAAGCAGTTCACTGCAGACAGTGCGATGTACCCGGACAGAATGCTAACGAGCGCACGAGGCAGCGCTCTCATCTGCCTTTACCCTGGGCAATGCCCTCCCCACAGGGACCCCCAACAAGCTACACTATGCTATAGCATTGGAGCTCTGAGCCGAACCAACACAAGAGACAGCCATATCAACAATCTCCAAACATCACCAAACCGCACTCACTTAGTTTCGCTTTGCTTTGCTCAGCTGCACTCGCATGTGGCAAATGGTGCAAAGATCCGATTCCGCAGATGGAGCATCAGCCGATGGCTATGCACCGGAAAACACATCCGCACAGGCGCAGCAGTATCGTCAGCTGGATATCTAACACTAGGAAAGTCGCATCACCAGTCAGCAAAAGGATCTGGATCCTGAAAGATGAGAATGTGTGGCGTCTGCTGAACCTTTGCAACTCTTGCGGAGTCCTCACAGGCCACCGGCAATGCCCCACGTCTTGGTCGGCAGGGATCCGCAGCTGCGGATTCTGCTGTGTGCCCCAAGGTGGTGTCGAAGACAGGTCCTCGCAGCAACACTTACCATGGAACACCACGTGGGAACAATGGCAGGTCTGTGCGTTCCTGTTGCGCGCCTTGCATCCCTTGCGAGTCAACTGCAGGCCAGTCGACCGACGCAAAGAACTCAAAGTGACGTACGTCAGCAGATCCAAGTCGGTCTGTAGGATTTATCTGACAGAAAGAGTTGGCAGCATCTTTGGCTGCATCACCTCACGTGAAGTTGCGTGGCCAGCAACTTCTAGCATAACATTCTGCAAAGCGCGTACTAGTACCAGACGCGGCAGGCATGGAGTAGGGTAAAGTGGGCAGGAGGTGGCAGTCCAGGAAAATGTGAGACCAATTGAGAAAGCTTGTGAAGATTTGTAGCGGCTCCCCATGATTCAGGCCTGACAGGAAGGCTGAATTTGAGCCCTAATTGAAGCCAGCTGCTTCCAACCTTTGACATGCAAAAACTCCAGCAACCAACATCTCCACAATCCCAGAACCGGAACAAATCTTGAAAAGACACTGTAAGTGATGCTGGCATTTGGCTGATGGCTTCAGCACAAAGTAGAACTTGAGCACAAATGGAAGGCCAGTGACTGTTCGAGAAGGAGAGCAACAGCGGAAATCCAGACGCAATCGCGCATGTCAAGACCACGAGAATTTTTTGTTGCAGCAGTAACGTGAGACTAACCTGCCCATCCTCTTTCCGTCAAAGACTGTAGCAACTCCCCCCCCCCCGCTCAACTGTCAGATTGTCAGATTCCAGTACACATCCTTCGAAACACATTTCCTAGCAGCCTGATGCTGACGAGAGACTTGCGGCACAAGTTTCAGGCCATGGCAGACAAGGCGTGCAGAGCTGAGCTTGCAAGGCCTGGAAGCCTTCCAGAACAAGGTCATCTCGGTATCCAAAAGGCGGTATCCCGGCCAGGAGCTCAAAGAGAACAACTCCCAAAGACCACCAATCCGCAGCTGGGCCGTAGCCGGTCAGGGTTGTCAAAGCCGGGCATGCAGACTTCAGGTGTTCCAGCCATTCGGAGTCTGCACAGCAAATAACCTCCGGCGCCATTGTTCGTAATGTGCCGACAGCTTTGTCACACCAAACACCACGAAAGGCAAATCCATAATCGATCAACTTCACCCGCCCATAAGACTCCTCTGACAGTGAAACCATGACATTTGTCAGTTTTAAGTCTCTGTACAACCAACCCGCTGAGTGCAACCAACGCAGTGCACAGGCGATCTCCGCAGCGTACCACTTTGCTTGTGGCTCAGGTAGATGGCCCTGTGCTGCGCGAAGATGCTCCATCAAGTGGGCACCTTCTACCAAATCCATTGCAAGGCATATAGCAAACGAGGTTGTGAAGGATGCCACAAGTGCGGTCAGAGCAGAGCTGACCCATGTCCCGTTCTCTTTGGACGCAGCCACCTGCGCTATGATGCATGCAAAGCCATCTGATCAAACCTCACCACTACCGGAGATTCGACACTTAAAGATGCCTTTTGCAAGGAGGCAGATACGCCTGAGCTTCAGTTAAAACCACAGCGCCTCATGAAGCACATCTCGTTCTGGGCGCAGCAGTAAAGGATCTGCCAGGTGTCGTGGAACTTCCTGTTCGCTGGTGCTGGTGCAGCTCAAGCTTCAGAGGTCTGTCATGTCTTCCTCTACCCATGCAACAGATTCCTGATGTGCACGGCTGGATTTGCCACACCCCTGTGTCATGCTGTAGCACTGTAGACTGATGGCCAGGCATTAAATCAAAATAGGGATGCCTAAACACGGAGTATGCAAAGGTCTAATTTAGGCAATGCCACCTTCGAGAACAAGGACACTTGCATGCGTAGATCAACCATAGATCACAAAGTATAACAAGTGCAAGCAAGTGAACCTTAGTTGGATCTCGATGCCTCTAGGGCTGACTGCTTGAGGATCTCTGTTTCCCCTCTCCTTGAGAGCGACCTTCTTGCCACTCGCTCGACAGCGAGCAAGCCAGACAGCTCCAAAAGCACCCTCGCCTAGACCTGAGCAGAAGATCCCTTGGCACTTGCTAAGAGAGTCTTTGTTGGACACTGATGGCTGAGACGCAACTGCCTAGACAAAAAGATCCAGTTGCACGTGGGATGCTTGAGTCATTAAATGTGAAGGGGCTCCGATGCCACTTGAGAATCCGGAGCGGCCAGCAGCTTGGCTATGCATATATCGGCAACTGTACGTCAGTGCAGCTTAGCCTGGAGGCTTGGGCTGTTGGTTGACATTGAAATATGTAAGACATCTTTACTGACCATGTGGACATGGAGACAGCGCTGTTGCAAATTCGATCCTTCCAGCCAGCTTTGACGGTCCTTTCATGTCTGACGTGCGCTGGGAAAGGTGTGCGACTTGACGCGTGCTCGTCAGTTGACATGTTCTTCTTGGCGAGACGATACATACAAATTGAGTTGCCGACTGGACCTTCCGAGTGGCCAGTAAAAGTCTTGTGCTGTGTTCGCCACATTGCATTACAGTTAGGGCCGCAAGGATGCGAAGTAGTCCTGGCCAGTCAGGCTTGCTTGCCTGTCATCCATGTAGCATCTGTCAAAGCAGCGGTTGCAACGTCTCAGCTGCTCTTGGTCGGACCATTATTATATCAGTTACAGAATCCCATCAAGCCCTCAGATCTACTTAGCCTGTCTAGTCCCTTCAATCCAATTCTTGGTCATTTACAAAGAAAGTTGACCAAGCAATGCTAAGCCCCCTGGTGCAGCTTAGAGACAGGAGATTTTCTCAAACGGAGTGGGGCTCGCAGTGAAGGCGGGAGGAGGAGCAGGGTCTTCACCGGCGCTAGACTCAGAGGCATCCTCGATGCCAGTGTCAGCCATCAGCACAGCCAGGTAGCGTTGTACCTAGAACCCCTGAGACATCTTGAGACTCTAACGTCTTGGCGTCTTCAACAGCGAAGTGGGGGCTGCTGCCTTACAGTGCTTCGAGGTTCTAGCACATCATTGAGCAGCAGAAACGCTGTAGCATTGGCATCGCTTTGCCTCCACTGCAAACGAAGCGTAGCTACGACATGCCAAGCAAGAGCATGATTCACTCGCCCTTTTCTGATTCCCTTGCGGGAACTTCAGTCGCGAGGCTGCCGGATGCTGACACTGAACAGGAGAACACTCGCCTTGAGACTCAACCTGCTTCGAGACACAGAATTGCCTGCAAGCTTCACCAGTCGGCTGTAAACAGCTGCAGGACAGGTGGCGTCTTTGGTGGTGCTAAAATGATAGCAAACAATGTTAAAGCAGTACACACAACGAAGCATGCCGTCCAGCGCCTTTGCCCTAATCTGGACCTGTGCTGACGAATTGGGAGCCAAGCAACCAAACCTGATGCCTCAAGCATCAGGGCCGCTTGGCCCTCCTTCATCTTGGACTCAGCTCACCTCTGAGCTCGGTGGAGATGCTTCCCGCTCTGGCTCGAAAGGCCTTAGCTGGGGAAAGACCACAAGACAAGTGAAGCTTGCAGCGCTAACAGAGGAGCCCGCCGATCAGGCCGCAGGACGGTATTCAAGTCCTGTAGAAACAAGTCGTCAACTCATACTGCCACAAGCGTCTTGCCTCGATTCGACACCTGTCAAGTCTCTCCCGTCCTGCTGAAGCCGGCTGACTCGCTCGCAAGACATCGCGACTACAACCGCACCACCTGCACCTTTGCAAAGCGACAACTTGTGTCAGCACTGCCACTGCCAAAACCATCACAAGATTTTGCCGTCCAAGGGGCTGAGCAGGCTGATAGCCGCTGCAAGACGCGACGCTTTGCGTGCGGCTTCGTCGCTGGGTTTTGCCACAAGGCCGCCAGCAGCCAAACCCTCGAGCAATGCCTGGCCGAGGTCGCCGGAACAAGGGGTGGAAGCTTTCCACAAGTGTATTTCATCCCTTCGCGGACGTTTGCGACTGTGATCATTTTTTTTGAGGACTACAATCTACACTCTCCTCGTAACTATAGCTGCTGGGGCCAAAGGCCTGGGTCTGGGTCTGGGCCCTGGCTGTCAGGACAAAGCCTTTGGGGAGTAACGATGAGAAGCAGACCAATGCCAATTTGGTCATGCAAGAACATCAGCGGTCATAGTGACGACATGAAGATGCTCACCAACATAGAACCACATGTAATACAAGTCGTAGCCAAGAGTCTGAAACAAAAAATAGTGCCAATCGGTGCACTGACAGATAAGTGAAGAAATGTCTGGACAAGCACACATCCAAATTTATATGCATCGGGATGCTGCAGGTCATGTTGTACCAGTTGTGGCCACAGAAACGGTACAAAGCAAGAAACGAGCCACCTAGCCAGAAAGAATAACAAGAACACATGCGCACAAAGCTTCAGAACTCAAAGATCTAGCAGTAGAGGTGGTTGAAGAACCGACGGTAAAGATGCTAGAGGAACTTCTTGTAGTTGCAGGGCCGGATGCCCAGAATCCAACAAGATGGGAGGGAGCCTAGAAGAGCGCGGGAGGTGGGACAGTTGTTCCAGGGTGCAAAAGAAAGACTCACGCCAAAGCAAGACCCAAGACGTGACTCAAGAAATCCCAAAGCCGAAAACCCTGTTGGCAAAGAAAACAGATGGTAGTTTCCCAAGATGGGGGACCCCAATATAGACCCAAAAATACCATGACCCTTACTAAGGGAACCCCATAACCATGCCCCGATTTGGGGCAAAAGAAGGCCAGTTCGGCTCTGCTTCCCCAACCGCGGAAAAAAAGGGCAGCAGAAACCAGACAGCCTGGAGCCAGAACTCAGAAACACCAAGCTTCCTGGGGGTTAGTAGGGAACAAGGGAGTATGTTTTATATAGGGATTATCGCGGGGTTACGTTCCTCTTTTGCCTACTAACCCCCAGTGAATCTTTGCAAGGCTGCACGACACTTTATGGACTCAGTAGCTGCGGTCCACTTGGCACTGCACCAGTTCCGGCTGTCGCAGCAAGCACCTCCCACTCTACTGCAAGGCAAGTAGAGATTTCCACGGGAGTCCAATATATGATTTAATTTCAACGCCGGACAAGCAATTGCCACCCATGTAGCCCAAGCACTCTACTCTTCACCAAGAAAAGTTCAAAGCAAGAGACGCTTTCTACGGCTCGCCTTGAGCCATCGTACCACTGAATGGGTATATGTCCTGACCCCAGCAATTGAAAGCCGACAGCCTTGTCTGTTGAAAATGAAGCTGCTTACTATTTCACGTAACTGCTCTCTAGTCTGGCATGTTGCAGTCCTGATGGCAGGTAGGATGTTGGGAACCACGAGCGGCAACAGCTCGGGCTGCGTGATTTTCTGAATCTTGGCCTGAACAAGGAAACTTGTGGCTGGTCAATTCGTCATTTCTTACAGCTCTTGGGCTGGCACCTCATTTCTCTGCTGGATGAAGCGCACTATCCTGCACCAACATTCTTCAAGACTTCATGCGCAGCAATCCAACACAATCAGGGCGGGCGCACCATGACACCGGCGGGGCATCAGGGCGCCCGTCCTGCCACAAGACATCTGGGACATCCTAGTTTTGCAGAGATCCAGAATTCCAATGCCTGCTGAAGCCAGGCCTCCGATTTATTTGGCCTGCAAACGCTGTGGATTCTACTCTAGAAGACTGCAATGACCTGCCAGAGGGCAAAGGCCCTGCTCCACCCGCCTGGGATGGCCACCTGCTTTGGACAAACCTGTGCCGACACTGCAATGAAACATCTGGCCAAGGAGCTGGCAAGCGTGATGACATGTGGTATGAATGTCAAGCCGCATTCATCAGCTGCAGCCACTGTATGGCCAGTCTTAGCTGTTCTCAAGGTCTTGCACGAGAACACGCGGACAGGTGCAACACACCCAGCGAAGCCAGCGAAGCCGCGTAGCTGCTGGCAGCATCAACGATTGCAGAGGGGAGGGAAAGAAGCTGAGAAAACTCCTCTTTGCATTCTCTCTGTTGCACAGTCACAGCTGCAGAGCTGAGGTGCCACAAGCTTGTCTTATGGACCGTCCTGCAAAGCACGGTGTTGACAAATTCTGGACCTTAGCACAGGAGCCAGTTGCTACAAAGTTGCTGGTGTGCTTTCTCGCTGGTGGCGTTGCGGCAAGCATTTGCTACCGTCTGGACATGTCTGGATACTCTGACTGAAGCCGACAGCTAGCTGAGCAGAGGGCCCATGCTCTGTACGATTTCGCGAACGGCGCCTACATGTCGTGCAGTTGCAGAAGTCAACCGGAAAAACTGCAGCAAAAACCAGCCCCAAACCTTCCGACGGTCGCTTCTGCATAGCCAATAGCTGCACACGGCCCTCAGATGATCGTACTCGTCTAAGCGGACTCTCTTTTTGAGGCTGCAAGCTGAGGCTCGCACCCACTTGCGGACAGCGTTGGTGACCGGCGACTGTTAGGAAAGACAGCCGGCTGAGTTCAGCTGAAGCCAGCTTCTCCAAAGCTGCAACCAAGAAGCATCGTCGTGCACGAGATCAAAGATCCGTCGGTTTAGAAGGAAATCTTGCACCTGCGCTCGGATGCGACAGGCAAACATGTTTACCAGTCAGAAACTCAGCAAAGACATGAAAAATCGAGAAGGCTTCTTCCATGTTTTGAGGGTCGATCCTTTGGCCGTCTGCTGTGTCAAATGTTCCGCAACGTCCAGCACGGCAGGCTTGAACATCAAGCGCGGGTGAGACACCGGCCCACGGAGAGTACAATCACAGAGCACCGGCACTTAGTTCTGCAGGTTTGGGTTCCTAGCCCGGGCGAGCTCACGCGTACTTTGGGTTCTCAGGCATGTCCATGCTCTCCTGAAAGCTTGACTGCAAGCAAGTTCTGGAGACACACTTCAGATACTTCAGGCAATGCTGAGAATCCGTCCCCTAGCTGCACCTGGCACAAACCACACTCTTGTCAAAAACAGAAGCATTGACAGTTCAATCGTTAAGCAGCGGCATCGGACTTGCAAGACGCGCAGAGGCACAATAAGCACGATGGTGGTCAGGAAAGCCACCGCACGACCGATCGCCCGCTGTTTTGGAGTAAAGTACTCCTCAGACACCCAAACAAACAGGCATATCTCGCAAACACAGCGAGACATGCATCACGGTCCTTTGGCGGAGGCCGCATAAATGCAAGATCCTGCAGCATCCTGTTGCAATCTCCTAGAAGGTCAAAATCTCTCCGCTCCGATCCCAGATGGCTGCAGGCTACGACTTCCATCAAACATCTCATGCCGTGCTGGAGAAAAAGCAGCAAGCCCACCACCACATTATTTCTTGTCAAGCTTGGTTAAGTGGCTCTTTGCGGTCTTTGACCGGGGTACTGAGAGTACCCCTACGCGACATCTACAAATGAGCCCTCAGAACGAGGCCCTTAGCAATTGACATCTCCTGCCAATGCAGCGTCTGCCGCGCATGGCATGCTATGGGTTGCCCTACCGCAGGCACCGGGGACCTGGACTAGCTCAGCCAGTGGTCCACTGACTTTGTCATGCCACACCCCATCATGATCGCGCGCAGTAGACGCTCTCGCTTGCTTGATTTCATCACGGATAGAAGACCATAGTTCGCATGAACTGGATACTTACTGCAGGCATGCAGGCACGGAGAGTGTCTCAAACGTGCCCTAAGATTCTTCCACTGATTGGAAGAGGATGTCTGCATGCACACGTCAAATGCATATGTTTGTGTAGAGAGATAGAATTAGGAACACAAAGTCTTGGCACAAATCTTTTAGCAAGCTCAGTTGGCAAAACCACGTCTCAGCATCCCCCAATGCACCGAATAAAGTCTGAGGCACTTGTGACCTAACAGCTGTCGAACTCCAAGTGCCCCAAAATGCGCTCGGCTGCGCTCTGTACAATTGTTCAAATCGAAGCGCTGCTACATCACCTTCCAGGCCAATGTTCTGTCCATGCTCCATCAGGCCAGGATACTGCCAAGCCACGAGAAAGTCGCCTTGAGCTAGACAGCCTCCCAATCCATAGCCTGGCCAGCTCAGAGGCGAAGATGTCATAGCAGTGGTCTGAACAAAGTCCTCTTCGTCCGTAGTCATCTCAGCACCAGGTGATGGTGCGAAGGTGGAAGGGCTGAAGTTTTCATCAAAGTCCAGGTCCTTCAGCAAGGATCTACGGCCAATGGAATACTTTTCTGTGATCTAAAGGCATGATTTCTCTACGGCGGGCATCCAGATGCGCATCGGCAGGAATCTTGGCTTTGTCAACCTGAACGCTTGAGGGACAAAGTCAAAGCTATGCTGACAGTATTGCGTCGCGTGCTTCTGATAGAAGTAATCCAAGCAGGTTGCAAATTCAAGCTTCAACTCATCATCATCAGGTGTGGAGCGCTCAAGATATCGCACGGCAGACCTGCCACTAGTGCGAGACTCTGGGATCTCAACAACCGGCCTAAGATGATCGAGCGCAGCAGCGCTGAGGATAGCACACCATCATCAACAGCTCGCCGCCCTCAGACAGAAAGTAGGCAGTACCTTGCATGACACGATGACAAGCACTGGACATACCTCCCGCATGCCCAACAACGCATCTTCCAGCCAGTTCACCGTGCGGGTCCAGCGCAACCTTCGCAACCCTCGCCAAACGCCCAGACGAGTTCACGATGGGCTGCCACCCTCTTGGAAGCTCTGTCAACCTCAGCTGCCCGCTCCACTCCCAGCGGTATTGCGCATGTTTAGCGTTGCATCTCAAAGGAGGGCACAAGAAGCCGTGGTCGTAGACCTGTCAGAACATCGAGATACCGCAGTCACTTACATTTCCACTTTCCTCAGAGCTTTGGCATCATTGAACTCGTAAAGCTTAAGCAAGTCGTCCTCGAAGATGGTTCCGTGGGAGTCCATCGTCAGCTGCGTAAGTCCAGTAGCACCGGATAAGAGCAGCTGTACACAAGAATTGGTGCCTGAGCCAAGCAGCCAACTCGGAATCTTGCATTCTTTTGCTGGTCTAGTGAATCAGGCAGTGCTCTGGCTACTGCAGAGCAGTGCGTGCTTGTGCCACCAATTCGCTGCGGACCGGCTGGAACTGATGAGGGCGCTTAAAGGGAACGATGGCACCAGTTTGCGGCGTCAGCTCCTTCGGCTGTGCAGAGAATGAAAAGGTGCGTTCCTACACACAATCAGGAAGCAAGTTAGCCACAGCCTCAAAGTCAGTGTGCAGTTAGCAAAGTTAGCAACCTACCTTCGCCATCCAGTCCCTGTGGTCCAGTGCTCTCACTCAAATCCAAGCGATCTCCTATTGCTTACTCTGCTTTCTTACAACACAAAGCATTCACATGAGCCACACTTTCCGGCTCCCGTACTTCAGCGATGCGACGTTTTGCAACTTTCAGAACGGGCACTTGCTCCGGCATTATCCGTCCTTAATCTCACAAACAAGTCCGAAACTCGTAACCATTCAACACTCATTGCCTTTAGAACTGAAACCGCCTGCCAGCACGTCGGGTCTCGTCTCTTGGTGGCATCCGTCACTGCTAGTTCTTGCACGTCACGCTTCAGAACTTTGAGGTCTGGCCCTTCTAGTCTTCGCCTTAGCAGTCACGACAGCAAGCGCAATTTGAGACACAGGGCTCAGGAAAATCATGAATTGGTTTCTACGCTGACAACGAGTTAAAAAAGGCAACATGACCACATGGTACCCTCTCTCTCTGGTGCTGCTGAGGCTCCGCTTATCCTGAGTAAGAACAGGTCACCACCAACCTACTGTGAAGCCTCGCTGAGAAAGACCAAACGAACAAACTAACAGGACCAGGATCAACTTCCTGCATGAAGGAAAGCGCGGGCTGAGACAGTCCAGCCGCTCGCAGCTCGCCCACTACTTGTTGTAGAGGAATGCGACGGCGCTTCCTCCTCGGCTCAAGGTACACCCCCAGCCTGATTTCGAAGAGATCGGATAGGGGTTCTGGCTGAGGCTTTGTCTCAGGCTCAGGGACAGCTGGCAGGTGTCCAGCGACAGATCGCTTCATGTGCCCTAGTTCAACCGCCATGGCTGTCCTAGGGCTCCCCTGTCGGAGAACTGTTACCCGCCAGCGGCTGCGGTTCAAACATGCAATGAAGAATCGCAAACTCCACTTCTATACTGACTGCAACTGGAGCAGGCCTCCGCTGGAAGACGTGGCAGCAAGCCTTGAGGATCTGCTACTGCGGAGGCAACAATGCACGCCTGCCATATCGCCAGCAGTGTAGAAAAGATTGTACTAGGTTTCGCCATGCGTAAACATGCAACAGGCCACAATCCCAGTCAGGATAAGAAGTAAGTAGCCGTGAGCCTCAGGTCAAGTGTCATTAGGCTCATTCGATTAGATCTGAAGGACTCCCACCCTCGACAGAAAAACAATTCACAGCAATCCAAGAGCCCAACAAGCAAAAAGCGAGATGCTGCCCAAAAGCAGCCTGTCGCCAGAACAAGGAGAGAAGTTTCTGCTCTTGTGTCTTTGCTGCTTCCCGCGTGAGCAACTCTTGCGGAAAAGCTTCCACTGCACAAGATTGATGAGATGCTTCCGGCAGATCACTGTTTCGATTCATCTTCTTTTCCAGAAATGCTGGTCTGCTGCCTGTTGATCCCAGCGCATGTGAAAGCAACACAATGAATGTTGGGGACGGCTTTGGACCATCCTTTACCTGAATGACCTGGCTCAAGCTTTGAGCACCATGGAGCAAGTGGCCCCAAACTGCTCAGCTGGGACCTAAGGAAGACCTTGTCATGCAAATTGGATGAAACCGCCTGCCAGCACCATAACGCCGCCGACCGTGGCTAGAGCTCCACGGTAATGGAACTGCTCCTGTCTGTGAAAAGCATCAAAGCGCCCTGTTCATTGGTATAGCTTCTTGCGAAGAACCACAGTCACATAGCAGAACGAGCACGAGGAGGGTTTCCGAGCCTCCATGGATCGCAGGAAAGCAATAAAGCGCACCGCCTCAATGGTATGCTTTGATTTTTCGGGGCACTCGAACTGTGGACAACCCAAAGTCTCCAGCATCTGAAGACGTAGCAGGTGCCACATGCTTTTCCTGCCAACATGGGTAGTCACAGCTTCAGCGCCGCTTCATGCATGGGATCAACGCCTCTTGGGTAGTCGAAGTGCCTGCACACATGGCCCCGGCGTGTCAAAAGAACTGGCAAACGTCCTGAGAGTTGAAAGCGATCCTCTGAATGTAATGTTTTGGCATACGAGCATGAAAAGGCTGGAATGTGGGCCCACATTCATGATCAGTGCCATCTTGAGCCCATGTTGAAGTCTGTGAGAAAAATAAAAGCACTGACTCGATCAAGAGTTTGCAGATCAGCAGCTCTTTTCCAGACACAATACAACCCAACAGCATCGGTCTTTGACAGACTTTGTGCCAGACTGTCTGCCGTGATTCATATGGCTCGAAACTGGCTCGGACGCGCTGATCTGAATCTCCTTTGTGTGATCAGTGGTCAGAATGACCTACAAGCCGGTGAACCATGATGAACCATCAACACATTAACTCGTACTGCTATCCCGCTCTCACAGTTCATCGTGGCCCTCCTCAGGCCATGCAGAAACTCTGTCGCGCGCTTTGAGATTGATGGTTTTTGTTTGCGGGGCGAGGGTCCATGTCAAGCTCGCCACCACCTGTGGTGGCACCTGCAGAAGGCCTCAGAGCAAGGTCCGGCACGTTTGCTTCCAACTCCTGGCACAGCAGGCTCATGCAAGTGCCAGGACAACCAAGTTTGTCTTCCTCCCGCTTCTCGTGTATCTCTTCAGCTTCGGCATCCGGATTGGCTGTGAGCCAGTCCTAGCCAAGGAGCACGATTCGTTGATTAGAAAAAGACTTTTTGAAGATCCCGCTCTCCTTGCCCTCCCCAGCAGCTTCCAAGAAGATGCCAGCATCCTGGCGCAAACTCCCAGGAACACCCTGAACACAAACAGCGGCGTGCCGAGCCTCTTCTGATGCAAACTCTGCTGCCGAATGCAGTGACCGAACCAAGGCTTTCAATGCCATTCGCGCCTGCAGCAGGGTGGCTTTGCCACCTGGCCAATGGACTTGTTCTACTTCTTGCACCTCGGCCTGTGCGAAATCTCTTTGGTCATCCTTGGCGAAACTATCTGCCTGGCTTTCGGGTATTGAGCCGTACGACGTGCCAGTAATCTGCCCCAGGCAAATGGTCGACTTCGTCGCCTCTTTGAGGGACTCCTGAATTTGCTCTGCACCAAGGAAGCGGTCCTGCTCAATGGCAAGCGCGCCTCCAGCAACAGGCAACTGGCTGTTGCATCTTGAGACACATGCCACAAAATCTAGAATCTAGACCAGTGGACTGCACAGCAACATACGCGTACACAAGATGGAGCGACTGCATCTTGATGGAGCCGCTGTTTTGCTGGGAAGCCAGGCTCCGCTTGCCAGAGTCCCTTTCGGATGCTTCCACTGCAAGCAAGCCGCTGGCATCTACCTCCAGAATTCCAGTGTGACCACACGGTGAAAGAAAACAAAGGCAATGGCTTGCGCTGCAAATTGCCTTGAAAGAGACCTCAATCTGCGGAACCCCTCTTGGAGCCGGGGTTATGCCTCGAACTCATTGGCAGCCGCTTTGCATAACTGATCTCTGCCAGCCTTTGATCTGGAAGCTTCCCAGGAAGTGATTGTTGCGGGCCTCCGCTGGACATGGCTCAACTCAACAACCACACAGCGACCATGACGCTGCTATTTGAGCGTGTTGCCATCAGTCTCTCGCCCTGGAAGACTTTGACCGTCGCCAAGTCCTGCACTTTGCGAGAAAGCAAGCAAGTTCTCTTGCCCGTTGACATCCACGCCATTCGCTGGTCCTGGTTATCTTTGTGTGTGGAGAAGAGCATCCTAAGCTCGAGCATCTAGAAGTGTTGCCCCTCAACAGGATGCTTAAAGAAATTCCTTGAGACCGAGGTGCGAGTGCTCTGCTGGCAACTGGGTATTTCGACTGAGGACAGTAGTCATGAAGCCTCCAGCCTGAGGACTCAAGCACTAGCAACCCCGCAATAAACAAACAGAGAGGTCTGGGGTCTGCACAGTCTGAAGACCAAGCGAAAGCGGAATGACGTCTATCAGGCCGTCGTACTGTCAGCGAGATATGATGTGAAGGCATGTCTTCAGTCAGGAAGTAAAACTCCTCCATGCTTTCGTCGGAGCTCATGGACGCAGCCTGCTTCAAAGTGCACACAGCTGTCCATTGGCGAAGGAGCAAGGAGAAAGACCTCTATCGCGGCACCATGGGCAACAACTTCATCAGGATTGATTCTTCGCGTCAGCCTCAGGGCTGAAAAAGAAACATCGTAACAAACAAATCGGCTCCTTCAGAATTCCTTATCCTTGCACTCTTCGCTGAAGACTTTACGCTGATTGAAGGCAGGGAGCTCCTTCCCATCAAAGAACCTGAAGACCAGCAAGGGCAATACACACCGAGACGCTGCGGAACTGCCGAATTTTTGGCAGGAAGCTGGCTCAGCATTTGTTGAACCTTTGGGATGCGAGATGAGCCGCCAGCAAGTATGACCTTTGGCCCCATGTTGGTCCCATGGGCGCGCAGACGTGAACAAGCATTTCATATCAAAGCAGACGGGGAGCTGTCGTAACCTCGGACTTGTGCAGCCCTGCATCTTTCAGGGCCGCTTGTACAGGTTCGAGGGTCCTCTTGCACAAACCGCCCCTACAACATGCCAGCATTCTGAGCCGATGCAGGGCTCCTTCGGAAAAGCTCGTCATTAAGCTTCTCAAACTGCGCGCGTGTCCTTAACCCATCACATGCACGGGCTGGTTCAGATCACTGAGCCAGGAGGACAGCACTCTCACAACTAGATGAGGCGCAGCGTTTCAGTCAGCGGAGCATCACCAAAGTCAACCTTGATGGTGGCCTCTTGACAGTGGGGAGGGGTCTACTCCAAATGGATGTCGGATGATGTCGGTCTAGGCTGTGCGCCTGTGGCACTGTGCTGAGTTTTCTCTTGGCCTGTAGGCTGACAAAGGCTGTGGCAAACAAGTCAAGCCAGCTCACCAGAGCTTCTAGTAGCATGCAGTAATTGCATCATGCCCCAGACTTTCTCCACTTCCACACGAAGACGTTCCAGTGCTTGTGGATCAGAAGAAATGTCCTGTCAGGTAGATTGAATTTACACCTGTGCTTCATGCTCATCCTCCTGCCTTGCTGAACTTCTTCTGGAAACTACTTGTCCTTAGGACTTGATTGGCAATGACGTCCTGATCAAACCATGCAGGGAGCCAAGAGCAAGCCCTTGATTACTCGTTACACCACGAACGATATCCAACTACTTGTTTAACAGCTCCGCATTCTTCCATTCAAGTTTTGTGGCCTTCCTGAATCCTTGATGTTTTCCATTAATGCCGCAGCTGGTAAGTAGCATGTGGACGCTCTTGTTGTCTGGGCTGGCGCTTTCCAACTCCAGAAAACAATGGGTTCGTAGAATGGGGCATTGAGCACTTGCTCCTTGAACATCCCGAACGTGGTAAACCCTGTCTAGCCCGCGCTGCTGATCACACTCGCATGCATCTATGTGCAAACCATGTAAACCATCTGTGGCTGCAGATGAGTTTCAGGTGCAAGGTCACCCTGCGATCAAAATCCTCACCGCCCAGCCGCGGATCTCCACTGGTTGCCAATACCTAGAATGCCATGAATCCTACAACACAAGAATGACATTTGAGTCAAGCCTGCAGCACTCCATCGGAGCCTGTCTTAAGCACCGATACATCGCCTTGGCTGTTGATGTCATGAGCTCTTCAACATGCAGCCCATGCAGCTTCCCTGCTGCCAGAGCTACAGGTACCACCACCAAGATCAAAAACCAGCATGACCTCCTGCGCACCGCTGACAACTCCATGGCTTGCCAATTGCCAGCCGCGGGCATCAACATGTCAAGACAACAAGACGAAGGGAAACTAGTAAAGTTGCCCAGTGTGCGCTCCTCGTCCTTCTTGTCCTAGGACAGCAACGCATTCTGCGCCGTGATTTACGAGTATTTAAGGCAGACAAGCTGAGGAAAAGCTGATTACATCTGTAAGATTCCTTCCATATTATGGCATTAAATTGATAAACGTGCAGGCTTCTTTGAAGCAAGCGGCAAAGCCGTACGCTACAGCTGCTGCGGTTGGCTCGTTGATGATTCGCAGAATCCTTGCATAGTCCAGCAAACTTTTCAAAGGTGCGTTTGCCTCAAGCTTCAAGAAGGTTACGTTGCATTGGCTGAGGACGGCTCTCAAGACCCGCAAGAGCTGCAGCGCTCTTCACGGCTTTGCCTGATCGTAATCAATCTTTGAGACACTGTAGCATAACTTCGTCAAGAGAACAAGCACCCGATAGGATCCAACACGAGCAAACACCTAGCTGCATACCAAGCACCGAAACCCCCAGTCGGAAAACATGCTGGCAACTTATGTAAGAAGACTGATGGGAGCGGCTTTAGTCTCGAACCGCGCAATGGGCTCTGACTATGCTGCATGCAGCTGTGCTGCGCTGTCTGTCGTTGAAGAACGCAGGCACGCTCACAACCTCATCTTGACCGGAGGTTGAAATTGTCATGTCATCTCGGTTGAGGCCACTTTTTCCGCTTGCAGGGATAAGTGCCACCGGGCGTACTTGCTGCATTGTTTTTTTCCAAAAGCCATGGCCTCTGAAGCCTCATTGACAGGCCGTCCACGCTGCCACTGCTGCGTCATTTGAGCGTTCGTGTTCCTTCTGCGGACCGCATCTGCGCTGTCGGGCTTGGAGCTGTGGAGGCTGTGTGAGCTGGGAGACCAGAGACCAGAATTGGGAGAGCACTAGCACCAGCCAAGCAAGGTCTCAACTTTTTGTGGAAGGTTTACACGTTGGATGGAGCAGCCGGCGAGTTTCGGAGGGCGACCACTTGGGAGGAGCTCTTTGCCTTAGTTAGACGAGGAATTGCAAGCAAACTCTGCAAGGACGAGCCCTCTACTTTTGGCAGATTCAATGATTGAACAGCAAAGTGTCCTCCGTGTCCACTGCAATCCTCTGCCGCAGCTTTGCATATCTGCCAGCCCGCAAAGGGAGGAACTGTTCCAGGAACTTTGACAGGCAAGAGGCAGGCATTCCTCTTGAACACTCGCAAATGTCGGAGATCAGCTCATCAAAATATGAATGAACAGATGGCGTCGCCAGGAACGTGGATGATGCCTTTGGCGCAAAGGTCAGGCGCCATGCTCGGTACTTCCGGGAAAACATCGCCCTCTGCGAGGAAGATGGCCACATGAACTTGCCAGCCAGAAGGCAAGCTAACCATTCTGCTTGCACGAAAGAAGTAACAATGTCGCAAGTGGAGAGAATGCGGCCCAGGAAAGCCAGATTGGGCACATCTCCAATCGGCAGGATCAGCTTGTATAAGTCCTCGGCCACTGCTACCGACACTGCCAATCCAACAATAAGTACTACCAACTATAATAATTCATTCAAGTGCTACCACCA
>CAJNIZ010028691.1:0-14086 GCA_905231905.1 Symbiodinium pilosum | reverse complement strand
TAACTATTAGTATTACTATTACTGCTACCGCTACTGCTGCTGCTGCTATTCGCATTCGAGCACAGCCAGTTCGAGTCGGCTTGTGAACAGCTAAGTTGCAGCGACTGATCGCCAGCGCATCGAGCGCCCTAAAACCACAGGGAAAGTCAATGATACCAATAACCCTTGCATGACTCCAGTCAACATCCGGCGGACAGTACAAGAAGCGTGTTCCTGCGCTGTACACTATACAGCAAATTCTCACTAAACGGTCAGCTCAATGGAGGAGAGCTTTCTGGGCACTTCCAGCTGTAGATCTCCACACCACACAGGTGCTACAGGGACTCATCGCATCGCGCAAATGCTGAAGTTGGAGCTAAGACTCCTGCAGACAGCGGGCTGACAGGCTGAAAAGGGCTAGAGGCTTGTGAAACAACTGCAGGCTCACTGCAGAATCTTCTTCACCTGAGAAAGCAAGGCTTGAGGCTTGCTTGGAAGTAGGGAGTTGGGGGGGCGGGTCAAAACTTTCTGTTACGTACAAAGCGATGTACCTGAAAGGCTTGTAGTGGGCTAACAGTCTTGGCCTCGGAGCAGTAGTGGCAGCGGGTGAGCAGAGATTCACAACATACCACAAAACACAGGAGAAAAGAAAAACTCCTAGCGTTCAGCTGAGGGGCTGGCTTGTGAGGGTAGAGACGAAAACAGAACCCTCGGTACTCTGAAAAGGGGACCTGCAGGTCAGGGCTTGCGCTAGAGTCTCCAGTGAGCGGGCTGCGTTCAGGCCAGGGCTTGCGGGCGTGGCAGGCCTGGATCAGCTAGTTTGAAGTCCCAACTGCAGTTGCTTGTCTCGGCTGAGCTCATCTGCCCACACGTTCTTCTGGCCTGAGACGTGGGAGACCAGCAGGGCTACTGAGCGCGCGTGCGACCAGTGGCCATAGGGCTTGAATGTCTGACATAGACCAGGTCTCTGAGAACCACAGCCAACTCCTATGCCAACTTTGTCGCCTTCCGCCATGGCATCGGCTGCTGAAAGGCATTGCAGGAGGAGTGGATCTGACAGTGCCTTTGTGGCAGTGGCCTGAACAAAGCAGAGAAGCCAGGCGAGGGACTCCTTGCTGTCCTTGGCAAGCGCTATTTCCGAGCTGTGGAATCTGCTACGCGGACCCAAGTGACTCATTCGGCGTGAGGCAGAAGCGACATTCGTCTGGCTCTAGCGCTGCCCACTTCGATAACCTTGGAGGAGGCTGGTACGCGTAGGCCGAATGGAGGCTTAACTACAGTGGCCTGGGAGCCAAAACTGAAAAGGAACCTCTGCCACATTCACGAGGGAATGCTGTAGAGCGTGCCTGGAGGGCTGCACAGATCCGAATAAAGAGGGGCTGTGTACGAGCGGAGGTGGTGGCGAATGGCTGTGGCCCACAGTTCAGGAGGCCGCACGACTGCAAAGCCTTTTTATTCACCTTCTTTTGGCTGAGCAAGGCTTGAATTTGCTCTGCTAGTTTGACCAGCTTATCTGGCTCAAGGCTTGTTCCCGTTTAACGGAAGTTAAATTCCCATCCACACCAGATGATGGCAAACAGAACCACTAGCAGCGCTAGTTGCAAGTCGCCGCAGCTACACAGGAGGTTCGCCAGGAGATCGTCGACGTTGAGCCAGGCTTTATGTGGCGGTTGCACAAACAGGCTGTGGGCTACGCGCCATAGGAGGGCTCCTAGGCGTTGTCACCAGTAAGCTGAGAAGCGGGCTCCGAAGTGACAGACCACATAGCCAGAAAGCTCGTCTGTGAACTCAGAAAGCAAAAGGCCTTGATCTTGCTCACGTACCTTGGCCTGTTTGTGGGGGCTGCTTTGAAATCAAGGCTCGCTCCGATCCACATGCTGCGTGGGTCCGAGGGCTGGAAGGCTGCACACACATCTGCCACCGTACGCAACTGGACGGCTTTCAGGAGGCTGCAATTTGGATTGACCTGACAGATCGCGCTGTCGAGGACTAGGCGAGGAGGAATCCTCAGGACCAAGGGCGCCTGCAGGGTTTCCAGCAGTCGACGTAATGCCGCGCCGGGCCATCTTGACCTCCAAGAGGTCCGTCCAAGTCCAACTTGGTGTAGATTCGGAAAGCTCTGAAAGGTTACCAGGCGGAGCGTGATCCGCTCGTCACAGATGGCCCGCAAGGATCCAGCGCCGGCGGGAGGCCATAACCTCCGTGCACGAGAGAAAGATCTTTGCTGCCAGGAACGCCCCCATCCCCCCCCCAGCATGTCTCCCCACAGTCATCGGCGCCAACACGACCAACCCCCACACACACTGAGGGGGCGGCTGCGCAAGTCTCTGACCCAATGTGTGTCTGGTCTGCAAAGGCCACTTGATTTGCTCCATCCGGAACCTGACGGTTCTGGCCATCTGGCTCTCCACCTCGTTTTTCTGGAGCGTCAGCGGCTCAAAGAAGCTTCTGCTGAATGTGCACGGGTGTCCGCATCTCCAACAACCACAGCACTCCAAACTCCCCAACTCCAAGCCTCCAAAACAACCCTCAGCGCCAAAGACACCTGCGAGACCCCCTTGAAAAGACCCAGCAACAACTTGGCGTCGCCACAATTCTGCTGCTGTCTGGTGTGTCCGAGATGTCCATGATCTGCATCGGCGACTCTGGTAAGAAGACGCATTTTCCATAGCCTTGCGGAGGTTCTCGGCCAGACGGAGATTTACGCCGGCGCTTGTTCTGGGCTTTCGCTGTACCCAAGCAGGGCCTGCAACTTCGTAGCCTAAGACCTTCTGCTCCTGCCTGGCACCTGATGATCGACCTTCCAGGGCCGCTCACCCTTGGCCTTGTCGGGAAGGGCAGAGCATTCGCCGGCCATCCACCTGCCGCTCCAGCTGTCAGGTTGTAACCAACGCCTTGGCCTTGGCCCTTGCGCCTGCACTTGACCTTGAGCCTGTCCTCATCCCTCTTGGCCAGCACGTACATTTCGAGCGCGCTTGAGGGAAGCCTGGGTCCAGCTAACAAAGGCGGCGATCATCTTCGAAATGGTCGCGTCGGCGAAATTGACAAGGCCCTCCGGGCCCAGCTCCACCGTGGGCGTCATCTCGCGGCAGCAGCAGGTTCACCTTCAACCACCAGGGCCAAAGGCGCCGGTGTTTGGGGTGTTGTCGCCGGCCCAGCAGGCTTGCAGGGCTGCTCTCCACCTCAAACATCTGTCTCCGGAGAGTCTCCGCTTCCTCCTTGAAGGAAACTTCTTCTCTTTCGTGGTGAGCTTGGCCAAGGCGTCCGTCATCTACTGGCAGCTTCACGGCCAATGGCTTGTCACCGACTTCCACAGGGGCGGTCACCGCAACGTCAGCAGGCACGGAGGATAAGGAAGCCATGACTTCACAGAATGGAAGTAGAATGAAGGCGAAAAGAGTTTCATTGGACCACAGACCCCAGATCTTGAGCCAAAATGGCACGGCCATTTTGGCAGCGCGTTCCAGACAGTTCCAGACATATGCCTCGCACTCCGCAGGCTACAGCAAGTGCACACTCATGGAAGAAGTTTCCCGGCCCTCTTTTGCTCGCAACGTTGAATCCTGGGGTGAGGTCAGGCCAAAACTTGACCACAAGCAAATTGGTGGGCCTTCCTTCGCCTTGGCGGGAACCCAACTGATGATATCTGGCTGTTGTCCAGACATTGTCAAAGCCTCCTTGGGCTCAGGCGTTGCTGCGGTGTTCCATAAGGGACCTTCGCCTCGGCGGTATTCCCCATGGGAGCCGATGTGGATCACGTCTCCATAGCCGACGCGGCTTGCTTGACTGCGCTGCGAGGCACAGGAAGCGGCGGAAATCCTTCTGCGTCATGATGCGGCTCATCCTTCTTCTCCCGTTCTGTGAGGTAGAGGAAGTAGTTGGCGTCGATTCCGGCGGTGTTGATTGGCAGTTGCGGCAGGCGCTGCACACCCGTAGCTGCGACGAGGTCCTTGCTGCTGGGGGCCGCAACGACGAGCGCCTTCTGAGCGGGGACGAGGTCCGGTTGTTGTATCCAGGGTGTGTAGGGGCTGAGGCAACGCGGGCAGACGTACAGGCCATGTTGCTGCTTGATTGATGCATCTGCTGAGATTTTCTGAAGCCAGCGCTTGTTGTCCACCACAGCCTGGCAGACAGTCTTCTTGCAGATGTAGCGCTGCTCCATGGAGGTACTGATCTTGGACGCCCATTCTGTAATGCGACAGTCCGCCCCGACGTGCTCAAAGAACGCACGACGATCCCAATCGGGGTCAAGAGCTGACTTGATCGTATCTTCGCCCCATTGACGGACGGCGGCCATGACGCGGGCACGCTCAGCCGGCGATGATCCCTGGACGTCAGCTGTGAATTGCTTGACCAACCTGACATCCGCCTTACTCGTGGATCTGAGCTGCTGCTGCTGCCCTTGCGCTCTGGTGTAGCTCGACGGACTCTTGGCGCTTGATGGCACCAACCTCCTGGCAGATCTTGTACCAGGTGTTGACGTCGAGGGCGGCGGGCGTCGCCGGATTGTTGGTCTTGGTGAGCAAAGCATGGCGCGCCCACCTTGCGTTCGCTCCAGTAAGCCTCGACGCACAGGCGGCGTTGGTGAGGGGCCTCGTCCAAAGCCGATGACCCAGAGCTTCGGATAGCGATCATAGTCTGTGTCCAGGTCGGCCAGCTGTCCAGTCGGTGCGCTGGTAGTCGGTACGTTGAGGACTTGCTGCTGCGCAAGGGCGGCCGTGAAGAGCTGGGCTGAGCGAGGGGTGTGACGCAAGCCAATACTAGTCATCGTTGTCCCCACTGATGCACCGGAAGCAGCATTTGTAGTAATGGTTCCTCCAGTCTGATGTTCCTTGCGGCGTAATATCGAGGAGCCAAAACGGTGAGAACCAAGACCAAGCGCTGCAGAACGTGCAGTCCAAGCAGTTCTCGAGCTGAGCGTCGTCCTCAGATTGAGCCAAGAGGTTGAGGTAAGACTCCGCTGTCTTCATGACGGTGGCGGCGGCGGCCTCCACGGCGTCGCCGACGCGGTCCGGGATGTCGGCGGGCGCTTGACCGGTCACAATCGGTCTATCCACTGGCGCACTAGTTCGTGAGAGCTCAATCCCGGGAACTGACTGCGAAGTCCACGGAGGGCTGTGCACTATAGCGTGGCACGTTGAGCGATGAACTAATGTTGATGTTGACCTGTGTTCGGGAGATCTCTGCAGAGAACTTGTTGAGGTTGCCGACTCGCTGCGAGCTCGAAGATGCTGCTGCCATGCTGAGGGCGATGAGTCGATGAGGCATCTTGGGGTCGGGCGCAAAGACAAGCCTGAGGTAGGTGAGCACTACGGCACATAACACGCCAGGCCAAGCTGATCATCGTATTCACAGCGTGCCTACATCCTACGATCACGGCGTGTCACATAACACGCCGGTCATGAAAAGGCTTCAAGTGCGGCGCGGCTACAACTGGCGACTGCTCTCTCGCACACAACATGGAGGTCACGAAGCATGTTTATCTCGTGGCTGCTGCTCCGAACAAGCTGTGTCTGGTCAGGCCAGTGTCACGCCAACGTCATCCTCCCTCGCCCCGGCGGTAAAGGAATCTACTGGAATCTACTGGAAGCTGCTGAAACCCACGCGGTGCTACAAGGTGACTGACCGGCCTGTCGCCTCGGCGGAAGTCCAATCACTCACCTCTCGGACGGCCTCAGGCGCTCAGGATCCGCAGCGCCGGTCCAGTCAAACCGGCTGACAGACGTGGCCCTGCCACAGGATGGCCTCAGTGAGGATGGTGATCGAGCGATCTACCGCTGGGTGTCTTTGAGGGAAGCGTCGAAGGTAGACAGCCATGGCCATAGTCCCTGATGACGTTATAGCAATCATCAGCGGTTGCCGCACCGATGGCCCCGGTGAAAACATATGCTTGTGTCACCAATACGGCGACGTCAGGATGAGGCTGAAGATGGACACGCGGGAGCCAGCGATCTGGTAGTCCAAGGCGGCTTCCAGGGAACCAAGATTGAGACGTTGATCTACCAAAAGGTGCGTCCTCTGCCATGGCTAGGTAGGGTAGTTGATGGTAGTTGGTGATGATGTAGTTGCGCGACTCTGTAGGGCAAGTTGTTGCCGTTGTAGCCCCATGCTGCGGGCGGCATAGGGTTCGGAGGAGCTGGGCCTCCGTCCACTGATGTAGGCGCCGATGATCTGATGGGCAACAAGCTGCTTGCTGAGCGGCGTCCACCTTGATATGTGCCCAAGTGACTGCATGGGCCGTGGCACCGTGGCTATCGATGCTTGCGGTGTCATCGATTGTGTCGGAGGTGGTTGGTGCGCCGGTGGAAATGAAATGATGGGTTAGGTGTCGGCAGTGAGAAGGAGTCTTGCCAAACGCTGTATGGTGCTTGTGGGGCCTGTGGCAAAAGGTGCGGCGCAGCGATTCTTGGATTGTTGACGAGCTGCGGTGCAATGACGTCATCCAGGTTCCCCTCGTCGCGACCACGAATGCCCACACGAGCCACTCCTCCACCTTTTGTGCCTCCTAAAGAACCCCCTGCAGCTCTTCGACAAACCTCTCCCCATAACAAGCGGTCACCGCCACGGCATCCTCACCGACAGCACGGTTGATGGGCAGGTGCGCGGGGTCACCGTGGATGCGGAGCCACAGTCGGCCCCCAAGAAGGCACTGCCCCCGTCCCAGAGGAGGACGAGTGTGTATCTTAATGGACATTAAGCCTTGGAGACCTAGTTGCCCAAGAAGAGGACGACACAGCCAAAGCACCCCTGCCAACATCAACATCGTGGCACAGACTATTGCGGGTGGACGCAAAGCACCACCTCCACGACCACCACAAGATGACCACGACCCTTGGAACGATTTCAGCGGAGAGCAGGCGGGGCCGGTCATCGAGATATTGACGCCAGCGGTCGCCATGGCTCGCCCCCCATCACCGCACCGTCCGCGGCCCACTCGGTGACCGGTGACCTGCCTCTGGCATGATGCCAGCCCGATCCTCCACAAGTGATCCTGGTGTCCGTGGCAGGTGTGCTTCCAGCTTGGATGTACATGTTGTACGCTTCGGCTGTCTGCCACTGCGTCCAGCTCATCCCAAACACAAAGCTCTTGCCCGCCATAATCTACCAGCCGCCTGGATATAGTTGAGGATGAGCCGTGGTCATTGTTTGGTGTGTTGGAGGTACGAGGCATAGACAACTTCCGCAAAGGTGTTGCCATGCACGTGCTCATAATGTCCCTTATTACAGAGGCCCCAGAAGAAATTCCTACATGGGGAGTTACGGGGGACCCAGGAAAAATCAGTGAAATCAGGATGGACACAGGTGCATACATGTCGTCGGCACCGTTGGCGACCACAAACATCGGGGCAAACTCGACACTCGGGGACCTGAAATGAAGATGGTACCCCATCAGGCACGTGTTCTGGGATCTTTGCCATGATGCTCAACGGTGGGTGCACTCGATGGACTGTGCGGTCGCTGTCGTCATGGCGGGCGGTGTAGACCAGATGAGGCTGCCGGCTCTGAGCCAATCGCGCTAGATGAGGTGGCGGAAGATGAGTTGCTAGAGCTCGATGGTGAACCGGGCGGACTGCCCAAGAGGATGCCCTCGGCGTCCTTGACAAACCCAGCCAGGAACTCGCCCCTCAGACGAGGTTTGATGGCCACAAATACGTCGTTGATGGCCAGATGATGCAGTTCCTGATGAAATACGCCCACACGACGTATTATTGCAGAAGGAGTGCGGTTCTCGGAACGCAATTGATTCCAGAGCCAATGCTTGCGATGCGCCTGTTGTTGGTCAGAAGCAGTTGCAGCCGTCTCAAGAAAGGAGGTCCCGCGAGGGAGCAATGGCTGCAAAGCAAAGATGAGAAAAGGAACTGATGTTCCACACAACAGGTGCACCAAGTAAAACCAAAATGGCGGCGGATATATACAATGCATGGAATCCGCATGCATTTGTGGCTCTTAGCTTGGTGATGAGAGAATTGTCATTTATGACGCACGCGTAATTCAATACATCCCTGCGCACCTTTACCGTGCAAGCGTGTAGGGTTCAGGGTTTGGGGTGGTGCCGCGTCTCGCTTGACTTTACGGGACGAATGATAACTGCAAAAAAACTGCACAGGTGGCTAGGCACTGCCAACCCCGCCCCCAAGCTGGAACACCCGTCACATCAATTTGTTGTTGGAAACTTCTTTGCCAATTCTTAAAATGCAAGCAGGCAGCCGGACCGTCACTCCAAGGATTCAAGGTGGCAGCTGTCTCGGCATCAAAGAGCTTGGACCATGCCTCTTGATAGCCCGTGGCAAACACAACCACGTCGGCAGATATCTCCTCCCATTGCGGCTCACGATTTTGCGTCTTGTTTCTCAGCGAGTTTATCACGACAGAAGTCTCATTTTTTGCTACAAAAATGGAAGCATGCTGACCTTCTTCTGTTTCGTGGTGAAATCTTCCACGACAACGCTGCACCGCTGCATTCTTGAGATCTGTCCACGGACGCAATGCGTGTTCGTCTGCCGAAAGATGGCCTGTCCGTTCGGAACACCCTTATCCCACTTGACCCAAGGCTTGCCACTGGACAAGAAAACGCGCCAGCCTTGATCTTCGAAGCATTGCAAATGGAAACAGAATGTCCTTTGCGCTGGCAACAGTTACATACTGACTAATAAAGGATCGCGCCTGTCTTCAAGCAGGGGTCCATGCCATAACTGCCAACGAAGCCCGTATGCTGGCAGCATGGACCAGGGTAGTAGAAAATGACACCTTCTCGGTAGTCACTGATAATCACTTCTCTGGTTTCGGCGCAGCCCACAGTATTCATGCCACGACACCAAACCAGAGGCGCCAGTACGCACCACAGCCTGGCAGCTTGTGCGATGGATTATGACAGACTATCCTCCCAATCCAGACAAGGTGCAAGGTTTGCAAGGGTCGCAAAACATACCCGATCATTCGCACCAGCAGGCCTTCACAAACAAGCATCTAGGATTGCGAAACACCGGTGCCCCGACACAACGCGACCGAGAAAACAACCTGTGATAGTGGTGCTGCCATGCATCAGGCATCATGATATGGTGGAAATACCAGCTTGGAAAACCAACCTGATAACCATCAAGATCATGTCTGATGACATAACTTCAGCTGCCTCCTCTTTCAGCTTCTCCGCTCAAGCTCTAAAGCTTGCCAGGGAGCGCGTTGATGCAAGCCATTCCAGCGGCAAGCCCAGAAATCGTTGCGGTAAGATCCATGCGGGATTGCGGGCGACCAAGGTTACCTTAGCTGCCCAACTAGTTTCCAGGATGCCGCTGCTGCTCAACTCCCTCATCACCTGCTTAGAGCAAGAGCTCAGCAGGCACTTGCCCGTGATGCACGGAGAACCTATGGAAAACATCTCCTTATGCTTCGTGCTTCGGCTTCAAGCTTTAGCAGATTTGTTTTGCCACCTCGTTTAGGATCGGCAGAGCGCTGAACATCGAACTGAGCTCAAATGCTTGCGCTGTTGTTATGAAAAGCTTTTCAACTCTTTGCACAGCTTGACACAGCTGCCAGGATGCAAATTCTGCTTCTTTCGCAGCCAGAGCAAAGCAATCCAGAGCGGACTTGCCGAAGCCAACTACGACTACGCGGCGTCCACGCAAAAGCTTTTCGTCTTGGAGCTCAGAGCTGTGCAGGATCTTACCAGCAAACCCGTCGCTACCACTGATGTCTGGAATGAACTTGTCCGAAAAATTGCCAACAGCCAAGACCACAAAGTCAAAATCCTCCTCCTGAATCCCCGTAAACCCATTTTGAAAGTGGACTCGCCAACCATGTGGCCGACGCTGTAAGAGCTTAACCTCCGTGCTGGTACGAATCGAAGGTAACAGATCAAATCTGTCTGCGTAGGCATTGCAATGGGACTTCAGCTGCCGACCCGTCGGATAAGTGTCCAAATCGCGCAGCCCAGCTTCGTCACTTTCAACAAAAGAGTACTGCTCCCTCTTGACCTTCACGCTCGCTTCTTATGATGCAGTCAGTCCAAAAAAAGGTACACAAGGCAAGGCCTGAGCACCGAAGCCACTGTAGTTCTCGCGCCATACACCACCAATCTCGCTTGCACGCTCGAACAACACGATGGTCTGACGACAGCTGCAAAGCATTGCAAAGGATGGCATGCATTCGAAGGCAAACAACAACTGGGGTTGGGGACCTTGATGTTCGGGACCTGCTGTAGAGCGCGCAATGCCTGCAAGCCTGAGACTGAGCATGAACGGCAAAAACCATACTCGAATTATGTCAGCATAAAGCCCAACTGCAGCAGGAATGCCAGCAACTCCTGCCCCAATAATCGCAACTGTCCGAGGCTGCGTCCATCCCGTATCGGGCTCCATGTGGCAATGGCTCCGTGGCGCCGGATGTGCTTGCATGTGCTTGCTAGCTAGTTGCAGTTTCGCTGCGCTTGCAACATGGCTTTCCGACTTACCGCAGAAAGTTGGGGAGCACTGATGTCCTAGAGGTATCGGTATCACGCCAGATTCCTGTAGCAATGAAGGCTGAACGGCACTGGAGGATGCACAATGTTGAAAACACAGGCCAGTATGCAAAGGACGAGGCCCGGGGCTTGCGCAGCGTGCTTGACTTCTTTGCCCAAATACTTCTGTGCACGATCCTTCCTTGGATGAATCTGCCGGTATGCACAAAATAGCTTAAACCGCAAGCATTGCACGAGATCACGGCCGCTACCGAAAGCAACTAGCCGTCTGTTCAAGCAAGACCCGCATGCCTTTATGCTTTAAATCTGAAGTGCCTAGTTTACAGACTTTTGCCTTATGTGCAAAAAGCAGGAGGAATTCTTGCTGCCAGCTTCAGCTCTGAGAGAAGAAGCGACGAGATCCTAAGCTGAAAGCATCTGAGCCACATTCTGTTCGTTCTGTCAGTATGCCTTGCCATATGCATGTGTTCTCCATGCAACTCTTCCACAGTTGGGCATAAGTGGGCAAGCGTCTTCTCTGGCTTCAGGATCTTTACCTCGGCGGAGGCCAAGACTGCAAGATTCAACTGTGGTTGCAATAAAACGTCGCATCCGGCAGGGAAGACAAACCGCTTGGAGGGCCCACCTCCGGATGCTAAATGAGGCTAGTTGGTGAATGCAGGTTACAGATTGCAGAAGCTGTTGTAAAAATCACACAGAATTTAGCTCTAGTGGCGGTTGCTGAACTCTCGAGATTCCACCTAGGGCCAGCAGGGTCCTTGCCCTCCTAAGTCCTAAGCAGACACAGACTCTGCACTGACTTGACGGCAGGAGTCCTCACCATTGATGGTCACACTGACTGCAGCGCTGCCATCAGTGTCCGCAACCACCTGCAGTGTGCCATCGTGTGGACACTGTAGAAGACACGTTGCACAAGCAGACCTCAAATGGCAAGTAAACTGATAGCCTTGAAGGGCATCATCTTGCTGTCTCTCTGCACGCCTGCATCCTGAAAAGTCACAGCACAGGGCCTCTCAAAACCGAATCAAGAAAGGCGTAGAGCTAGTCCTTGTAGTCGCGACCAATGAGACGCTTCACATGTGACCTGAAGCAGGGGAGCGGCAGTCGCTCCATTGAACAGCACAGTGAAGATTCATGTTTTGATCGCAACCACCCGTGTCTGAGATCAATTTGAAGGCAAAGTTTATTTGGTCCCGAGGAGCAATGTCTGCTCAGGGGAAAGCAGCGCCTGATCTTTAGCTGCTTCACCGATCAGCGGTGCCTGCGGTGAGTATGGCATGGTTCAAAGCATGCTCAAGCTAGGAAAACATCAAATAAAAAGATGAGGAAAGGGAAGAACAGGAAGATGTCACTGCAGCAATAAGGAGGGGTCCTGTAAGAACTCAGCTTCTAGGGAAACAAGTCACCAATCAAAAACAAGGTGACCCCGGTGATGAAGTGTCACGCTGGTGAATGACATGAATGGTCTTGGCATGCAAGTGGTGCTCCTTCCTGCCTCCTGACCCTCTTTGTTGAAGGCCACAGCAGAAGGCATGATCCGGTTGCCTGCGAGTTACCACGTGCCACAACCAGCAGATAGCTGAAAACTGGCTTTCTTTCTGCGAGTTGTGAGTCCGCTTGTAAACATTGTAAACAGCATCTTACAGCCTTCATCGCCCGGTATAATCTCCACCGCTCCGTTCCTCAGCTGCTGGCTTCAGCGCAAGTGTTCAAGCACAAACCCACACAGTGCGCTTCACAGCTGTGCTGCATCGAGGAAGCTTGTAAATAGCAGCACAAGAACACGTGGTGCCAAGATCGATTCCTTGCAGCGTCACATGAAATGATGCTCAGGAACCTGTCAAGTGACAAAAAATGAGCAAGCGACAGCAAAGAAAGCTTGCAAAGAGAGCCTTTACCGTCCTGCAGTATAAAGACTAATACATATGGTGTAAAACGGGAGGTTGGCAAGACATTGTGGCACTTCTTGCTGGAATGCTGCCAATCACTGGCCCATTGATGGTCACCGGCTGCCCTGCCGCCAAGATGGCCAATGCCAGCGCAGCCACCACATGGACCGTCACAGGTCTACATGACCATCTCCTGCAAGTACACAAAGCTAATAGATCACGGCACATTTAATGATAATGACTTGTGCTGACCCCGCCGCTCCTGGGCAGCATTGCCAGAGCAGACCAGTCGCCCAGCAACTTGCAACTAAGTTCTTGTACAGAAATCCTAGGTGCTAGAAGGGGTGGCCAACCATGTTGAGACAGACTTTCAAGCGAAACCAGTAGCAGGTACGAAAGGAAAATGTGAAGTGCAGGGAACTCCGTTGTCTTTCCAACATCTTTCAGTGCTTGATTTGGCTCCTGCACCAGCACCGATTCAAATCCAGAGATTCAGGAGGCATCAACGTGCAAATCCAAATCTAAGACCGACCCGTTTTCTCTCAGGTCTCCTGAGGTCAACTTTGGGTAACATGTCCCACGAGTGAGGAGCCGACACCCCTCAAAGTTTCCAAGCTGCAATTTTGCTCATAATTGATCCATTTGTCAATAGATTATCTAATGCGGAGAGAACCGGCTTTGGAAACTCAATATAAGCCCTTTGTAAGGCTGATGCAGAGCAAAAAATTAGAGGGATCGCCGACTGCAACTTTAATGGAACCGGAGTAAAACCATTCTAACCTTCGACAAATTATGAGTGCAATAAGCACATAAGACATAAGGTTCACGCAGTCGACTTCACCAACTAACTTTTCCTTGACAGCATAAACTGCACATGCAAGGAAAATCTAGCACACGGCAGTGCTTTTCACACTGGTGCACCTGTGCAGAAGCAGTTCACACTGCAATCAGGTATTCGTGTGCGCTACACTACGCGTCACGGATTCGCATCCGAGCTGGGCAAACATTAACCTTCAGAAGCCAAAGCACACGAAAGCATGAGATGCTGCGATGGTCAGCAAGTCACGGGCTTCTGTGGATTCGCAGAAAACCTGAGTTCACCAAAGCCAAGCGCTTCACAATGATACGAGACGCGCCTCACAACTCTAAGTCCTTTACTCACAATCTGGCTGTGGCCAGGTTGGCTCCACCTCGACCTCACGAATCAAATACCTAGAAAGTCAGGCTTCTTATGAGTAGATATCTGTTAACAAACCACGCCCATCTCAGTGGCCCAAACTGACTCCAAGGAGAAGCTGCTCTCTCATGAAGAGGTCATCCTACAAAGCATGACGCCTGACGCAGCCCCTTGTCACGGCTTTTACACCTGCCTTCTGCGGTCCCCGCATCGCCAAGGTCCGCGTTGAGGACGGCACAGACCTCAAGCTCACCCGTCTACACGCAAACACGGTCATCTTGATGACATTCTGAGAAGCAGGCGCCCCACGGTGACTCATGCACGCGTGGTGTGCCTGGATTCGAAGGCTGACATGCAAAAGCTGTTGTTAATGCATCTTGCTTCCCAAAGGGCGCGCGTCGGTTCGGGAACCATGTTTCGGGAACCATGAACGCATTTCGGGAACCATGAAAGCCGTTTCGGGAACCATGGAGGTCGTTTCGGGAACCATGAAAGGTCGTGTCGGGAACCATGAAAGCGCGTTTCGGGAACCATGAAAGCACGTTTCGGGAACCATGAAGGCGCGTTTCGGGAACCATGAAAGCG
>CAJNIZ010028680.1:60172-76126 GCA_905231905.1 Symbiodinium pilosum | reverse complement strand
GAATAGGCGTCAGGGTTTAGGGTTTAGGCGTTTATGGGTTTAGGGATCAGGCCCAGACCCTCCTCCTACCCTCCATTGCGGCTCAAGTACCCTTCAAGGTTACACATCCCAGTTAAGGGTACCAGGAGGGTCTTGGTTGACATTACAGTATCCAGGAAGCCATGTTTTTTGAGATTATTTACTCTACATCCCTATTATGGTAAGCTAAATTAACTTTACACCCTAAACCCTATTAAGTTCCTTATCGGCGACCCAGAGTCAGCCGTCGTCGGCTCCACTTCTGGGAGCGACGTCGCCAAAGCCTTGGCAATGCTTGCCTCCAGCTCGACCTGACGTAACCTGGAGATTTCTCGAAATGGCAGTTGCCCTAAATGGGGGGGACCCCAATGTAGACCCCAAAATGCAATAATCCTTATCTTTGGGGACAGGTACCCCTAATTCTGGGAAACCCCCCAAATAAGGGGCCTCCAAGCAAGACGGGCACTTTTCAGCAACTCCCTGTCCCCTCATAACATCTATACACCCCCATCTACGCCCAGTTTCCATTTAATGTTCCATGATCTTTTCCATTTGTTTCTGCATTATTGCCTAGTAGCCTTCACTGTTTTGCGAAGGGGGGGAACCTAAACCCCAAACCCCTAAACGGGGTCGTTTTGAGAAACTAAAGCCCTGAACCCGAAGCCTCATCTGCGCCACTGCATGGTCCAGCTTCGACATCAAACCATCTGGCAGGAGCACGGAATCAAGGCTTCGCTGCAGCTGTTTGAACTCCCGGCCAGCCCGATTCTCCTGCCGAGTATGCAGGACGGTTCCCAAAAATCTGTCGGCTTCTGTAGGGATACATTGCCCTATTTGTTAATTACTAGAAATTTCTTAAAACAGCACATTAGAATCTTCTAGGGCCCCCCCCCCCTAGTACCCCTTGTAATCCCCACAACTACATCCCTGGGCTTTGCAAGGGGCCAACCATTTTGAGAAATTCCCATCCAGCACGTCTCCTGCGAGGTCATGCGCGTCTCCAGACCCTCAATTTGCACCTGAAGGCTCTGGGTGGCATCCACAAGCTGGACCTCCAGCTTCTTCATCGTCTCCTGACTGCTAGGGTGAAGGGTTTAGGGATTAGGGTCAGCGATAACATTTCAGGTGTACCCTGACATCTACAATCTTAAAAAAGGGGGAAGGCTGCTGGCACCAGGCTTCCGACTGCTCTGAACACTTTGCTGCAAGGTCGTTCACAGTTCTCTCCAGCGGCTTAATCTTATCCAGCAATTTGTCGTTGAGCTTCTTCTCCAGACTGTCTCCCTGCTGACCAAAAAAGGATGGCATCCAGCTTGTAAAATAATGGCTGGTCATTTCCTTGAAAATGCCGTCATCTTGCACTGGACTTGGGAACAGAGGGTTGAGCACCCGTGCTTGCTGCTCCCACACGACTTCTCCATCGCATCTCCGCTTTCCATAGTAGTACTGGAAAGACGAAACTGCAAGATCCACGGCGTCCACATGACAGTGCCAAAGCGGATAAAGCTCCGGTTTGCACTCCATGAAGATAGCATGGTGAGGACTGCCTCCTGCAGGGAAGATGCTTCAAGGAATCATCGTTGCTATCTCGACTAACTGCATGCGCCGCACCAGTCCTGTTGGACTTCGACTTCAAAAAGCAACCCCAGAACAATGATTTATGTTAACACTACATAAATTCACCGGTGACAAGTGTCCTGGGCACAAAAGCATGCATTCACCGAAGGCAGTCTCGGCCCGCAGCTGGAACTTGACACGTTTGGTCTCCTGCATGAATCATCAGAAAGCTTCAGTCGCAGCAAGCGAAACACATCCACCTGCACCCAGGCATCACCAACTGGTTCATGGTGCACTGGGAGTGCATTGAAGTTGATGCTCCGTTCATTAACCCTATATATATATATATATGTATCCTTTACCCCGTCCATGAGGGTTTTACATGCGAAGATCTTGGTAGTCAGCCTTGGTTTGGGGACCACATCGGGAAAGCTGCTGAGATGCGGATGTGCCACTTGGGATCTACACGTGTTTTCCCCATGATACGTGTGCGCCAAGTCAACATCAATTCGCCCACGAATTCTGGCCCCAGCAGAATACTATACCATAGTTGCCACCCATTTTACCAATGTCACAGCAGCATTAAGTGGCAGCATTGTTATTGCAACGCTTGCTGCACCTAATTGTTAATAACCCTATGTTTAAGATCATTCCCCTTCACAGCAACAGTTACCACAAGAGATAATTGTAGTTATAGTGCCCCCTTAGTTGAAGCCCCTTTAAGGACAAACACTGGGAGGAGGAATGACCCAATCCAGTTCTCGATGCTGTAATATGTAGTTTGCGCTGGGCCACCCATGTTGGCCGCGATGACTCGTGAGCTTCGCAGCTTGGTTGCGGTGACGTCGCCATGGCACTTTGGCAGCAGAATGATGAAGCCGTCAGATATTTGGAGGTTCCCATACACAGGCGCCCAATATTATAGACTCCGGAACATCAAAAATCTTAGAAATTATAGATACCTCCCCCCCAAAAAAAAGAGGCCTCCGCCCAATTAATAGAACCCCGATTTATGTTTGTCGCCGCCACTCAATCACTCTAGAGGGCACCAATGTCATCATCAGCTGAATAGCAGCCCCAAGTTCGTTCTGTGCTGTTACCATGCTATTACCACGCCATGCTGCTACAGAACTGAAACTGAGCCCCAACAAGATACAAAGCCTCTCATGCACTCCTGAAGCTTTCAGCCGAACCGGCCGCGTGACAGCAAGATTTCCCGGCGAAGAAGAAGCAGCACAATGCCTGCTGCAGTACAAGCAGCGAGTAAGAGTACTGCTCCCTGTTGCTCTTGGCCAAATACCAGTTATTGCAAGGCCTTAATACAGTACTTCTACCTTATACAACCATTGATTCCCTTGATTTGTCATGATCCATCTATGTCACAGAACTCGTAGTATCCCTCTTAATGACCCCTGTAATGCTCCCCTATATAACCCCCTATACAACCCCCTTTAAGGAGTTTAGACTATGGCTCACATTTTGAAATGCTCCTGTTCGGCTCTTGGCACCAAAGCCTCCGGCAAACCCCTGCCGTGTTGGCTCAGGCTTCTGGAGCCAAGTCAAGATGCCCGCCTCCTGCCAGCTCAGCCAGCTGCATGCGGTTTACAGTAGGGTTTAGGGATTACAAGGGTTTAGGGTTGTAGGGTTTAGGGTTTTAGGGTTTAGTGAGCAGTTTAGGATTTTAGTGTTTAGTGAGCAGTTTAGGGCGTTAGGGTTTGGGGTTCTAGGGTTGAGGGCTTAGGGTCTGAAACCCCATTCCCTAGAGGCTGAGGAGTCACTCTTCCGTTATGCAGATAATGCAAACATACTTATATGGGTAAAACTCGTAAGGCTGTAGGTGATTGGGGCTGTAAGTCATCTTGCCAGAAGAGTCTGGTCTCTGGGCGCGGAACAGCGCAGTTGTTGCGAACCTTTTTCGGCTGTCCAAGCCACAGTCGAGGACACAAGCGCGAAGTCTGCAACATCTAACTTTCAGGCAGATGTCATGTCAGGCTGGGAAAGCAGTTGTTGCAGGCCCGCAGTGCCATCAAAAGAAAAGCGGCGAGGGAGAAATTAAGTTTTCATCTGCAGAGTATCTGCAGTTGTTCTTCCCTTGGAAGGGGCTAGATATGAGCTATAGTCTAAACTCCTCTATCTAGTCCCCTGAATAACCCCTGTAAAGCTCCACCATAAAATCCCTTACATACACCCCTTTAAGAAGTTTAGACTTGTAGCTCAAATGCCGTTGTAGGCTGTTACCAAATCGCCTGGGCCCCATTGTGGTGTCGGAGTGGCGCCGGCCACGCCCACCTATGGGTAACCCCTTTCGGCTGACCAAGAGAAAACCTCACTGGCGTAGTAGGGATGGAGGCATGGATCCTTATATACCAGTCTCTAGATCACACCTACCTCCCCAAAAGAACCCCTCAACTCCATTCCTTCATGCCCCTACTAGCCACCAGTAAGAAGCAGGATGCGGACAGTTGCGCACCATCCGAAACAGCAGAGCTCCTAGCTTCTAAGCTATTGCATGCTCTTCAGGGCCGCCTCCACTTTGTCAACCTGCGGCCGGCTCCAAAACAGGGAACAAAGACTTGGCCTCACCTGAAAGCCTAACATGCATGTTGTCCTTTTGAAGGCCCGGTAGAAGTATATGTATACATATATATATATATATCATATGGCAATTTGATAAGGAACCAGCACAAACCCCAGGCTAGGTATAGTTGCATATAGCATAATATGAAATTTCTTAATACCCTCAACTACTGGGCTGTCCGGCTACAAGACCCTGCAACCGCGCTTCACGCCTGTGTGACCTCTCCAAAGTACAGGCCGCAGCCCCGCTTGTGTCCCGGCTGGGTTTGGGGCCTCGTACACTTCAGCTTCAGCGCCCTTCGTTCATTCAGCTTGGCTTTTCTTAGGGTTGAATTAGGGTTTAGGCTCTTCTACCTGGTCCCTAAACACATAGAAGCCCCTCCGTAGCCTCCAATAATGTACTGCCCACTCAACCACTAGTAAGGCGAATGGTTGTGCAGTAGGAAAATAGCTGATAGGATCACTGATGATTCTCGTGGGAGTGGCAGCATCAGCAAAGATTCATGAAGCAAAACAAACGACGCTGTAAACATGGTCTTGTAACCATAGCCGTTGTAACGATGATCCGAACAAGAGTAGCTTGGCCCTCTCCCAGCACTGCAAACTGAGGTCGTGTCTCATTGATGAGGGCCAGTGCCTTCTGGTGCCAATCCGTCTGGAACGCAGCACCTGCCGCGCACGCGCAATTTGAGTTGAAATCTCTCAACCAGTGCTGCTTTGTAGGGAAAATTGGGGACAGCTTAGCCACATGACCAAAGATAGCACAAGGCACCCCTAAACCTCAACCCTTGACCCTGAAAACCCCAACTGTTTGTCTGAGCAGTGGACAAGCATCCTCCACGAGGCAAACTGGGATGAACCGGTCGACCGCCTGGCCAGCGCTTTTTCCCTGGGGGCCAGCAGGGAAAATGGGAAAATTGTCCCTAGCTAAACCCCAGTAAGTTTTAGAGATTTGCCGCATGAATCAGAAACCGTGAAGCTCATGCCGTACGATTTGCAGTTCAGAGTACCTGCGAGGCTGTCGCAAAGACGCAGACGTTTGTCAGCACGCCGCAAAGCCTTAGCCGAGGCCAAATTGAGCAAGATCACTACCCATGCTGGGGCGTATTGGAGTTGAACTCTTCGCAGTGCAGATTTGTACAGATCAGATTTATGGGCTTTGCCTACTAATTTGTTGGCATGGCAGTGTGGACTCATGCGTACATTTGTATGGGACAAGGCCTGGGCTCCTACCAAGTGCATCAGAGTTCTGGGCGCTTGGCAAGATGCGTCTCACTCCCCTGGCACGGAGCTCACGCTCCAAATACCTTTTAGGGTCTAGGGTTTAGGGCTGCCCTCCAAGTCCTTTCCCAGGGGCGCACGTGGATGCGAAGGCGCCATAAGTCCACTTGTCCACCTGGCTTCGCATCAAACCCTTGGAGACATGGCAGGTGGGGGAGCCCATTTTGGGGGTCCAGGAAGCATTATACTATTTTGAATTCTATCTTGGGGTCCCCTTGTTCATGACATCTACCACATGCTACGGGCTTGCTTAAAGTCCTTCAGTGGCAAATCTTCTGAGCAGCTCACCACGATCTCGCCCTCACGGGCTCGCATCCGTGGGTGAAGCTCGTAGCCTTCATCGGGCGTGCCCACCTTTGCCCGCAAAGCTAACAATGCAATTTTGGACAGAGGCCAGGTCAAAACTGGTTAAACACAACATGCTCCTCAAGTGGGCCTCCTTTGGATCATTTTGTAGAGGGGTAGTGTGGAAGGTCTATATACCATGCTCCCCACAGCCGCCCTTTCTCTTGAGTTAAGCCCAGCTGGTGCTTTTTAAGGCTTTGTTTTGGGAGCGCTAGAGAGGGTAGGATCCCCTGATAATGAAAACTGGGCTTTAGCCGCCCAACCCCGCGGGTAAGGACCCCATAACCACCGTATGCCTATAATAGGGTCCAAGTCTTAGGGGTTTAGGGCTTAGGTTGGGGTTGCTGCAGTACATTCCTAGTATTCGATAATGCTGAGGCAAAGACGAGGTCGTCCCGCACCACGGAGCCATAGCGGTGCGACCTGCTATGCGCAATGGTCAGACCTGCCAGACACAGTGACAGGATATGGGGATTTTCTACTAGGTTCAATAAGGTGGCTATGCAATTCATCAAGGAACTTGTAGGTATTATAGGACTAGGGGCAGGAGTTCAACTTGCGCTGTCTGCAGCGTTCCGCCTGCATTGCGGCAAGCGGCCAGAAGACGTTCGCAGCCATCCATGCCAGACTGCACAGATGTGAGGTCCTGCCCAAACGGAAGAAGTTCTGCCACCCTAGATGCTGATCCAAAAACCTGAAGACCTAAACTCAAAAACCTAGACTTGCAGCGGTTGGCTTTTTTTCTTCTGCAGGATTGCTCCCTGGCTGACTACGGAAACGGCTCGGGTCATGATGGGACGCTAGTCGGCCAATCAAAAAGGTTTCTCAGAATGGCGCACGGCGACTACAAAAGGGGTTCTGGGATCTGGGTTCAGGGTTATAGTTGAGAACAACGACCACCATGATGTTGGTTGGTTTACGGATGCTGCTGCTTCTGCTACTGATAGCAATCGTTTTGTTCTTGCTACAGCCGCTCAGATAGTTCAGCTGCTGGTCTTTGGGGATTTTAGCGGGACTTATGGGTTCTCTGTGTGGATTCCTCAAACTTCCCAAGCCCTTAGGGTTTAGGGAAGCCCTTAATCCTAAACCCTAAAACCCTAAAACCCTAAACCCTAAATCCTAAACCCTAAACCCTAAACCCTAAACCCTAAAACCCTAAACCCTGAAAACCCTAAACCCTGAAAACAAGGCCAGACTGCCTACCAGCATTCCCCTTGGTGGCTGGGCTGTGGGAGGACTTAAAAGGGCTGCAGCTTGTGCTGCCTGGAGGTTTCTCAAAATGAAAATGCCCCTTGGGACCCTATCCCTAAGGGTCCCGGGACCCAAATAAGAGGGTTTAGGTTTAGGGCCCCTTTGGGCCCTAAAGCCCTATTATTTGGGTCCTTGGACCCTTAGGGTATCAAGTAATGTGTATGAGGGCTACGTCCTTCGGATTCTATAACACCTCTCCGGGAACGTGCGAGAAACTCCCAACTACTTGTGACGCAGGGCGGCGTAAGGAAGGATGGCTGTAGGTGTAGCCGGTTAGAGCGGGACTGCTTAGCAGATTGTTGCGTGCAATTGCGGCTAAGTAGGGTTTGGGGGTTTCCCATAAGCAGTGGTACCATTTTGGGGTCCCTATGCTAAGTATTAGGGTATTTCGGAGTCTATGTTGTGGTCCCCTATTTAGGGAGACTACCATTTAGGGTTGATCTAGTTGTTCACCACTGAGCATACTCCAGCCCATCTAAGTCAGGTGAAACGTCACAAATTGGCAGACCTCATGGGATGTTCTGTTACACACCATTCTTCAACGTTGCATAGCTGGCTCTGCATGGAAATGGCATGACAACTTTGTCGAGGCGGAATGGGTGCTTAGCCCCCTACATCCAGGTGGTCAGAAGGGAATGGTGGCGTGGATGATTCTTTCGGATTCTGCACGGATATTACAAGGATTCAGTCCTGCTAGCCACCAGCAAGAATATGTTAATGCAGAATCAAGCCCAAGTAAGCCAGAGGCTAAGGTACATTGTCCTCCTTTGGGTGTAGGTCTTAGGGTTTGCAAGCACTCCGCAGAAGGCCAGCTAAGCATGAATGGCAAGCAGCCACAAATCGTGGTCTCTAGAACTTCAGTTGCACAAGTGCTCGGTCCGACTCACAGCCGAAGTGCAGGTAGCTAATGGTTTAGGGTTTAGGGTGGCGTTCCAAGTTAGAGCTTAGAATTGAGGGTTTAGCGCTTAAATCCCAAGCTGTTTCGTAAATGGGTCCTGGCTGTGACTTAAGACCCACTGACTAAGCCCATGGCAACTATCTACAAATTGGCAGATTCCCACAAACTTGGGACCCCCAAAACAGAGCGCTTCTAGCGGATTTAAGGTTTAGGCTTTGAGAGCAGCCCCCCAAGAAAGAGGGGTTCCCTGGAAACTACGAACCTATCCGGCAAGTCAGGCGCCTGGCGACAAAGGAAATAGGACGGTTTAGGGTTCAGGGTTTTGAGGGCTTAGGATTTAGGACTACCCTAAAGCCTAACCTTTAAGGTTTACAGGCTCAAGGCGGGAGGGATGGACAGGGCTCACTGCTGCATGCCTGAGAAGCATAAAACATAATTATGCCCTGAACCCTGTGCCCATCCATTCTTCATTGGGTCTAGGGCCTAGGGTTAATGCTAATCCATTATCATACTTCTGAATTTGGGAGCCTCCTCTTTTTGCTTGGGTTGAGGTTCGGATTTGCAAAGGTAACAGCAACCATCAGAATGAACCGGCAGATCAACCTGGGAGTAAGTCATCGCCAAAACCCAGAATATTGACCTCACTGATCGCTCCCTTCCCCTCCACCCCCATGCCCGACCCTTAGTGGAAGGACTTTGGAACCATGGACAACACAGACGGCGGTTAGGGCCTGGTCCCCAAGATACCGGCGACGCTGGCTCCACCTGAAGAGGTTTAGGGTGTAGGGTTTGGGGTTTAGGGTTTCAGGGTTCAGGGTTTAGGGCAGGACAGCGGAAGGAGGAGAACTAATTTTGTGTCCCTACAGAGGCGTAGGAAGGAATTTGCAAATCAGTCTGGGACCTTGATTATGATGCCAACAGAATGGGTGCGTACAATAATGAGTACGTCTGGTGAAGTCTGGTAATGTCAGGGGGAAGGACACCGACTGTTGCTTACCATAACAAATAAGCCACAGTTTATGCTTCACATCCACATTATGCTGACTCGATTTAAAGTCCTTAGCAGCGCGAGCATAACTTCAGGACTATTCTTTAAATTCCTTAGCAGCAACCCTCTAAACCCATAAATCCTACACGCTGAGCCCTATACTATTTGGCTGGAAATGAGCTATAGTCGAAACTCCTAGTATCCCCCTGAATAACCCCTATACTAGTCCTCTATGTAAGCCCTCTTCAAGTAGCTTAGACTACAGCCCATATTATGGGGTTTGGAGTATGCCATGCCAAGGGCCAGGGTACTGAAATGTAAGCGCACAACTTTGGAGGTCTACAGGAAACCTTCATACTGTTTCCAAAGAGGGCTGAACTTGGGGGGGTTTCTGAGACCGTGAGGACCAGTTTTAACTTCATTTTTTCGAAATCCGGATTTTCGTCTAGGATTTTCTGGGTGCGTCGTTTGTAGAATCCTATAATGGGGACCCACCCTCTGAAGCTTTGAACAGCTTTCGAAACATCTCTCAACCTGTCCTGGCTGCATTGTTTGGGACCCTGACAGGCTCCTCCGAGACAGTCCTGCTAGTACAACGTACGTAAACCTACGACGTTCGCAGATTCGTTTAAGTAAATCACGGTAGATCCATATGATAAGTCATCAACGGTACACTGCCCACTTTCCTGGCCTCTCCCAATACTTCGATGGTGTAGAAGGCGGAGCGGCAGAAAGCGGCCATGCGCCGTACGGACCACTCGTCCGGAGAAGACGCTAAACCTCAGTCGTGAGGGTGACGATTCACTGAAACTCCAGGTCTTGTCTTGTTACAGTAGCGCTTAGGCACCCTGAGGTGACTGCCCAAAAATCCTCAAACTTCAACAAGGTCCCTGATTGCTGAACCCAGGACACAACTTGGTACTTTTGACATCTGAAGATCGTCGGGGAAACTTGTATTACGTGTAGTTTTACATCCTGCCACACTTAGACCTACCACGTACCTGCAGATCCTAATCCCTAAGCCCTGAACTTCAGGCCCTGAACCTCACTGCATACACCCGACTCCTTCAATCCTACATTCTTAATCCTCAATGCTAAGGTCCCTCAAGCAAGTGAGCTTTAGTCTCAACTTCAGTACCTCCCCTAATAACCCCTATAATGCTCCCCTAGATAACGCCCCTTTAAGGACTTCAGACCCAACACCCCTGAGCCCTATATGATCCCCTATATAACCCCTGTAGTAACCCCTTATAATACTCCTTTATATGTGGCACTTACATGGCATCGTTGAGCGATGCTCGAGAGAGAGATGGCAACACACAGCAGAGCAGGCTCAATTTTCCATGGGTTTCAGGCTGGTTTATAGTTTAGAGCCTTAGGGTTTAGGGTCCCTTCTACAAGAATCTTGCTTTTCGTGGTCTTGGCAGGGGACCTACACTTTGAGGATACAAAGCAAGCATCAATCCTCGGTCGCTCAGCATCGCAAAGTCACATGCCAGTTTCTCGAAACTTCCCCCCTAGAGCCCAAAGCAGGGACCCCCTAATCCCCTTGTGATCCCTAAACCCTCAACGCTGAATCTTAAACCCTAAGCCCTAGACCCCCCTACACCCCCTTCACCCCCCGCTAGTCCGAAGAGGGACCTAGCACGGCTAGTGCTGCTTGGCTGCGCGAGTCCGTGGTTTCCGGAAACCGGGCTGCTGTTTGCCTCAGAGGCTCGGCGCTATATATCAGATATGAAGGGTCTAGGGTGTAGGGTTTAGGGATTAGGGTTTAGGATCAGCCCTACCAATTACTAGGGTAGGCTTGGCGGGGCCCTGTAAAGAATTGAAATTTTATGGATCTACAATTATAGAAGGTACGAAAACTTCACGATTCATTTTCGAACCCATTCTACCCCAGTGTGGGGGTTAGGGCCAACCTCAACCCTCTAGAGTTTGGCGTTTAGGGTAATAGACGCTGTTTTGTTGGACCCAGGGTTCCAGGGATGGATTCCGGGTTCGGCAATATACAAATTTAGCAGCGAGTATAGATGCCCGGAAGCATAGCCCAAAACGCGGAATCACGAGTCTGAACTTTCAGTCAGAAATACCATCACCCTAAAGCCTAAATAAAGGGCAAACCTCCACCTCAAACCTCTGAACCTTAAACCCTAAAACAAAAAACACGAAACTGCAATATAACCCCTATACTACTCCAATATACTATAGTAGTTTCCGTTTTATTTTCCATTATCCCATATGTGACCTGCTGTTTATGCCCAGATTCTCTAGCACTGCTCTCCATGGTATCACAGGGAGCTTTCCAGGGCGGAGATCCTCCAGGTGTCAGGCTCATGCCGTCAGTTTCTGAGAACGCGGGACTGGGACCGAGATCTAGAAGCCTAATGCCATACCCTTAGCATTGCCAAAGGGTTTAGCACAGACACATGATCAATAAACCCCCCCGCCTTAATAGGGATTGTAACAGGTATCCTAGTAAGCATCAAGGGCTCTTAAAAAGAGGGGGGGTTATGAATCGGTGGTCTACGTATTAGGGTTTAGGGCCCAGGCTGGTTCCTTCCCTTTTCATTGCCCCACGCCCCGTTGGGGTCTAGGCTTTAGGGGCTGAGAGACCCTGTTGAGGGTTTAGGCTTTGGGTTTCGGGGTTTATGTGAACCCCAGTCCTGGTTGAATTGAGGTGCGGCACTAGCCTCCCCATGCTCGCCAAAGGCATGTCCTTCTTCGTCAATCTCGTCCTTGCGGGTATGTTAAGACTTACCATCCAGTGGGGGTCTTAACATTGTGGGAGGACAAATTCTCATTGTGGATCGGTTGAACCTGTTCTCACCCCAATGGGCGCCCTCCAAAAGACCCTCCACAATATTCCAACATAAAATCCTCCCTAGCCCCACCAAACCCTTCCTCGTGTGCATATGTATGACATCCAGAAAGCAAATGCTGCCATGGTCCTCCAGCTCCAGTTCCCCCTCAGAACCTGAGCTTCAAGCCATGAGCAAAGGCTTCCTTTAGCAATCCCTCTCCACAATATTAATGAATCTCCCCAACATTAATGATAATACTAATTACATTAATAAAGATACCCTGCAATGTATATATACTGGTAACATGACATACTGGGGCATGACTATCTTTGGGGGGGATATTGTTTGGGGGAGGGGATTAGCAGTCTCGTTGCTGCTAGTGCGACTGGTCTTACTAGCTTCCGGCAGCTCTCCTTCCGTCTGCGACATTATTCAAGTATTCAGCGCATGTGCGCATTCGCGCCGAGCCACTCGTCTCAGCCTGGTCGCCATCTCCTGCAACAAGGCTGTACCGCCCCATGATAACAGCCGTGACTCAGGTCAAGTGACTTATTCTCTCTTTGTACTGCCACACGGACACCTGCGCCCACTTACGCCTGCGCCCTGCATGGCATCCAAACCCTCGACGAAAATCCTGTGAACACCCTCTAGACCAAAGCGTTGTCTATACTCATTTTGACTTGTTCTAGTCTATAGACCCTAAACCTTACACCCTAACCTGGCGTTTTCCGAAATTCCGAAAAATTGCCGCCTGCAAATGCGCGTGAGAAGCGCGTCTCGCCGAGGTCCAGGGTCCCAAAGGGGCTTCCTGGCTGTCTCCTGCGGGGCATGGGGTTTTGCTTTAAGGTTTAGGGTTTAAGGTTTAGGGTTCAGAAGATTAACGAACCAGCCATGGTAGCATTGGGCTTAAACGAGAAAGCCCTAAGAAGAACCCTCGAATAGTGAACATACTTTTCGGAGGCCGAGCGAAGAAGGGTACAAGCATGAGCAAGCTCCCGCAAGCGCACCCCAAATCCCAACAAGCCCAATCCGCAAGTCCTAGAACTTGTAAGCCCCAAACCCTCAACATCAAACCGTAACCCTAAACCCTTATAAGCCTTAAACCCTAAACCCTAAATCCTAAATCCCAAATCCTAAATCCCAAACACTAATCTAAATCCCAAACTCAAACCCTAAATCCTAGACCCTAAACCCTGATCCCCGATCACCTCGAAGAGGGCCTCGGGGAAGAGTCAACTTGCTCTGCACCTGCCAGCTCCTGTCAAAGCAAATCAGGATTCAGGGCTTAGGGTTTAGGATTTAGGGTTTAGGGTTTAGGATTTAGGGGTTGGGATTCAGGGCTTAGGGTTTAGGATTTAGGGGTTGGGATTTAGGGTTTAGGGTTTGCGCTGGGTTGCTGTTAAGGAACTTAGTTTAAGGGTTTAGGGTTTAGGGTAGACAGTAAATCATCGGGGTTCCCTTTTGTAGTAACTTCAACTAAGTTCCTTAACAGCAGCCCAGCATATCTACAACGACGGAGATGCCGCCATGCCAAAAAAACTATTAGGGGGTTCGGGTTTCAAGGTTCATTTATACGGTGTTTAGGTTGGGTGGACCCCCCGACCCAGTAATAGTGACTAGAATGGGGGCTCATTTGATTATACTCGGGCCCTCTTATATTCCTATCACACCACTGTTACGGGGTGGGGGGGTTTAGGGCCCGGGTGGGATGACTTTTGGATTTAGGGTTGAGGGATTTGGGGCGTCGATTGGGGGTTGGAAGGCTACTTACCCCGAAGAACGTGTAACCCAACGTGGTAGCCAACCAGGGGAAAGCAACCCATAATTATACATGGACTTCACAAGCAGGCAAGAAAATCGTTCAAAAGCCTCACAAGCCGTCGAAAAGGCCATTATTCACTGGACCGTGAAGTCTCAATCCTACTTTCCCCCCTAAATCCCTAAACCATAAATCCTATAACCTAAGTCCCTATGTAAACACTAAATCCCCAAACCCTAAACCCTAAATCCCTGAACTTTCGCGTTCATCATTCGAGGCGCGGAAGGCTCGGCTACCGCTGTGGAGGTAGAGGCAGTGCCGGTAGAGAGATGACGGGATCTCTTGTGGGCCTGCAGTTTAGTTGAGGGTTTAAGGTTTAGGCTTAGGGGTTTTGGCGTTTAGGGGATTTAGGGTTTCCAATTTAGGGTTTAGGATTTAGGGTTTAGGATTTAAAGAATTTAGGGTTTAGGGTTTAGGATTTGGTGTTTAGGGGTTTAGGATTTAGGGTTTATAGGGCTGGGCCTGACATGTCCTGTGATCCCCTTTGACCTGTGATACAAATAGTCTTCAAAATCATTCCTAAGAGCTAGATCCCGACATAGAAGTGAAAATACCTTTGAGGACCCCCACCCTGTAATAGTGGTATAACAAGAATATAAGAGGACCCTAATATAATCCCTATTATCCCTGATAGTCACTGTTACTGGGTGGGGGGTTCACCTAGAAAATACCTCCTAACAAGGAGACTGCAGCTTCTACGGATTTTGTCTGGATATGGGCTGAGGGTACAAAAGAGGCTATTTGTACATGTATACATATGCATGCAGTACATATTGACTCATTAGGTTGTGTCAGGGTCTGGGCTTAGTCTAAGCTTCAGGCACCTTTTTTGGAATCCTTCTGATAGCTTTCAAGGGCATAAGAAGATGTGAGGTAACACAAATGAGAACCCGAAAAGAATGCAGGCAAAATGTAGCCATCCCACTATCAGGACTGCCTAAACCTGAAACCTTCAACCCTAAACCCTGCACTACAAACCCCAAATGAGCCATAGCCTAAACTCCTAGCATCCCCTTTAATAACCCCTATACTAATCCCCGATATAATCCCCTTATACAATGCCCCTTCAAGAAGTTTAGACTATAGCCTCAAATTAACCCAAACCCTAAATCCTAAACCCTAAACCCTAAACCCCCCGAACATGAAGCCAGGATGCCTTCGGTGGACCCTCGATCTTCCTCACTAGCTTCTCTAGGTCGCGTTGCTCTGGTCGGGGACCTGTGCTGTATGAACACGGCGTGAGCTTAGGGCATATGGTTTAGGGGGGTTTAGGGGTTGAGGGCCTAGGATATTTTAGGATGGTCTAGGGCTCATTGAGACATGTATGGCTCCATATGTAAGACAAAGAGTTTTCTGGTGAGGTCCTTTACTCTTTCCTCATTGGGGCACCAAGACACACATAGCTCTATGTTTCTGAGCTGACGTTCAGGTACTTTAGGAAGAGGATGTTCAACCTGGACACATTTTAGAGGCGAGAAGAAGCCTACAACAAGACCACGATACAGATCAAAGGGTCCTAACCCTAAACAATCCAAAACCCTAAGACCCTAAACCGTAGCATGAAACCAGCAGCAGAGAAACAGTGAGACTAGCAAGAGCCCGAGGCAGCTGCAGTTTCGCAGTACTTTGTGGCAATTTGGGGCAACCAAGGGGTTACTCATTACGGGGACACAGTATATTCGGCATGAATGTATCCCCAAGGTCTCAACATTTTTGACGTTTCCTTCCCGGGCCCTTTCCTACAACCCTAGCCATGATCTTTTCATGTGAGCTATAGTCTAAACTCCTCACAGGGGGATTGTATGGGGATTATATAGGGGAGTACTATAGGAGCTAGGATAATCTAAACTCCTTAAAGGGGGTTATGCCAAGGATCTTAGAGGAGTACTATAGGGGGCTTAGTAAGAGGGATGCTAGGATGTAGACGAAAGCTCATATCTGCAAAATCCCCAAGTCCCCACCAAGGTTTGGGGGCCAAAGCTCTAAACCCTAAACCAACCTCATGTTTAGGTCCATTTGAGCTACGTGCCCTATACCAGAACTATACACAGAATCTGCGCCCATAATATTGGTAATTCTTTGGACCCCTACATACCCCCCCAAAAAACAGAAAGACGTGGGTGTCTCCTAAAGTTAGGGGTACCTTTTTGGGGGTCCTTGCACTAAGGACTCTAATATTTTGCGGTCTATAACTGTTGGGTCCCCTCATTTTGGGAAACTAAACCCTTAACCTTAAACCCTAAACCCCAAAACCCCAAACTCTAAACCCTAAACCCCTAAACCCCCAAAACCCTATCTAAACCCCACATAACCCTCCAAAAAAACAGAAAGACATGAGCTATAGTCTAAACTCCTAGTATCCCCCTTAATAAGCCCTATAGTAGTCCCCTATATAATCCCCTATATATTCCCCCTTTAA
>CAJNIZ010028680.1:17430-59849 GCA_905231905.1 Symbiodinium pilosum | reverse complement strand
GGCTTAGGGCTGAAGGTTTATAAGGCTTAGGGTTAAGGGTGCTGAACTTTCGGACCCCTCACGGACCTTAGGGATACTTGGGGCTTCCAACGGAGCTGTAGGGTACCCGAATTTATGATTACCCGTAGAGGTTAAATAATGAGGTCGAGGCTCCTTTGAGAAACTCCTCTGTTGTCGCAATAGCGGTAAGGTGTAGGGGGCACTGATGGTCGCCGCTCAACAATGACAACTGCGGTCATGGCATCATGGGTCCTCCCTACAAGGGCCCCCAAACCTGAACCCCCATACCCTAAACGCTGAACCCTAAACCGAGGAGACTATGATGTCAAGCCCCCTGTTATTCTGGTGGGGTGTTTGCTGGGAAGGAAACATGATGACTTACTGGTCGTTACCAAGGGAATGGCAGATAGGAACTCTAGGGTCTCCACATGTAATCACCCGGTTCAACCCACCAAAACCCTGTGACCCATGCCTTCTGTCCCTACGAACCACCAACAAAATGACCTTTAAAACGCATGGTGTGCAATGCGCCTTCTGTTTCTGAGGGGAGGTGTCGCCTGATCACGGCTCAAAACACACTTAAGGCACAGTTTGCATCATTACCAGGATGATAATTAACCTACTATTGCTATTATTACTACCTCAACCTAGCAAAACCTACTTCTGAATAGGGTCCTATCGTACAACTCAATATAGACTTCACAGGGAACCTACAAAAAAGTAGGTGTTGGTAGGTTAAGGTATGATTTTTACTATCATTATTACTACTATTAATTCTCTTAGTGTCATTGGGGGGCTGGCCTCGGAGGACTTCGCAGCCTCAGATCTGGCGGTGCACCGCAAACCCTCAAGCCCCAAAAATCCTCCAATGAACTGTAGTCTCAACTCCCAGTATCCCCCTTAACAACCCTAGAGTTTAGGGTTTAGGGTCTAAACTCCTAGTATCCCCCTTAAAACCCTAGGGTTTAGGTTCTAAACTCCCGGTACCTTTTCGGGAGCGACCATGTCGCCAACACCTGGTCTTCCTCAGGGAATTCGCAACGGATCCCTATTTCCCAAACCTTCGCCTATAAGAGTCATCATCGTAGAATTGCCCCCTGGAAAATCACCCTAAATTTCATTATCCCTAGAACAACTCCTTGACTATCTCCCTAAAGTTAGCCCTACGACTCAATTGAGCTACAGTCTAAACTCCTAGTATCCCTCTCAATACCCCCTACTATAGTAGTCCTCAATGTAACCCCCTGTTTAACCCCCTTTTAGGGGGTTTACATGTTGGCTCATTTCCCCATCCCCTACCATGCGTCAGTGGAGACATAGACTGGGTCCTAAGGCCACGGCACTGCTGGGAGCCTCCAACACAGCAATGCTGGTTTTGGGTTTTGGGATTGGGGTGTTTAGGGTTGAGGGTTTAGGGAGGGATTTCAGGGTTTAGGGTTCAGGGATTTGGTGGTTTAGGGTTTAGGGCAGGTTAGGGCTTCGTCCGAAGGTTGCAGCTCCCCAAGTACTGGAAGTAGAGAAACAAGTACTGCTCATACTAACATGCAAATCCTGCATGATCTGCTATAATTCCCCAGATATAAGGTACGCATTCGCATCCACCACAGGGATACTTTACCTCAACTAAACTACATGAGCTCCTTTGCGCTCCTTTGCCTTATTGATGGGGACAACAAGCTGCAGGCAGGACGAGAATGCACATGCCAAACCCACCCTGGCCTCCTGCTCAGGCGATGACGACTGTCCAGACTGCCCCTGAGGGTGGCAAATTGAGGGGTGTTGAGTTTAGAGTTTGAGGAGGGGGACTGACTGCATCATCATCCCACCCCTGCAACTTCTTCTACTACAACTAATTTTCATACTGCTTCTTCTACCCCTCCTGTCCCTCTTCTTCCTACAGGTGCTCCCTGTCTGCCGGTAAACCCCCTCGTTCAAGGCTGCGACGCGCGTTGGTGTTGGTGACCTTGGCGAGTCCTGCGGAGAGGTTGGCTTGAAACAGCGGCCGATAAGATGGATGATGGATTCCTGTTAAGGAACTTCAGGTAACAGGGTTTAGGGTTTAGGGTTACCATATATGGGTATATACTTAGGGTTTTCTGATCATAGTACTTTAATCTAAGGTGCTCAACAGCAACCCAGAAAATCAGGAGCAGCAACAGCAATACATGTCAGAGCTTGTTCTAGTAAGTTTGGCATCGTAGCACTCGCAGGTTAAACATTGAAGCTCGTGGTGAGAACACGTAACAATGATATGTACAAAGCCCAACATTGTTGCACATCATGACATCATGTACAAGATGCTGAACATCACCGGTAAGCAATTGCAAAACAGCAATGAGACTCGCTGCACATGCACAGGAAGCAGAATCCCAGAGCACGGAATTTGCGAAGCAATGCAACCCAAGATGACATTGAGCACGAAAAGAGGCCATCATATACATGTGTGTGTATATCCGTATATATATATATACATGTTGCATGTTGCCCAACCTCTGTGAACCTTCCCGTTTTTGATGATTTCAGCACATTCGACAACAGACTTTGTGTGTATACCAACATATCGAAGGCTAGACCACCCCCTATAGAAGACCCTAGAAAATCAGGAGCCCTAAACCCTCAACCCTAAGCCCTAGATAACCCCCCACTTATTGCCCTATATACACCCCCCCTGCACGTCAGGAAAACAAGTTGCGCTGCTCTTCGCCTTCGCAGAGTCTTGCGAGGTCTGTCGGACTCCCTGCCTAGGCACAAGCAGTGTGAGATAGGGTTCAGGTTTTCGGGTTTTGCACCGAGGGCTTGGGGTTGTTAAGGGCTTTTTGTTGAAGCAAGAAGGCCGAGGGCACTGGCTCCCAACAATGACTCAGTCGTCTGTCTGGGTTTGGGGTTTGGGGTTTGGGGCTTCGGATTCAGAGTTTAGAGCTAGAAGTTTCAGAGTATTAGTGCTCAGGACACAGGATCCTCTAACATGTTTGCACGGGATAGATAGGAATGCAGCTTGACCTTGTAGGATTTCAGGTCAGTCCAGGGATTACCCGACCCCCCTTAAATTTCAACTTTTCGGACTCATACACCCCAAAGCCTAAACCCTAAGGGGGGGGGGGGGTAGGTGATATTGGGATAATTTTGGGTTGTATAGGGTAACATAGAGTGGTATAGGGTTATATTATAAGGATAATGGTACTACTATCTAGTGTTTAGCTAGCTGTATTTGCAACAACAGCCCCACATTTTCCTCTGAAAACGTCGTGGAGGGTCTCAAAGCCAGAAAACTGCGCTTTTCACGGACGTGCCCTCCTTCCGGCTCAGCAAGCGCCTGGGCCGCGGGCATGGGCAGCAAGAGCCTAAAAGGTTGGTAGGTCTGAGTAAGAAGTGTTTAGGGTGTTAGGGAATATAGGTATCCATGGGAATAATACTAGGGTTATGTTGGGGTTATATTGGGATAGTGGAAAAGAAAATGGAAACTACTCTGGAGGGATTTGGTAACCCCAACCACCCCAAATCTAAGGTTTAGTCATTGAGGGTTTAGGGGGTTAGGGTAAATTGGGACCTTATCAGTATCATGTTATTACTTTTTGTTTAGGGGTAGGGTAGGGGCTATCAGAACCCAGACTCCCAGAATGAATTGCAGGTCACATCCTGGCATCTGGGTGGCGCATTGAAGATCACTCGAAACTCAACATGAACACGGGGTTTGGGTTAAGGCTTTTTGTTCAACCCCTCTGACTTTTACGGTTTAGGGTTTAAGAAGCGTTTTTTTGGGCGGACATTTTCTCCAAGATCAGATCCTGGCGATGCTTTAAGGTTTAGGGTTTATTGTGCCAAGCTGCCCAAGCTCGCTGAGACTCTCTTGCAGCAGTAGGTTGGTCTGGGAAGGTGCGTTGACCAGCAAGACACCTGGTCGCTGCAGCTGCCCTGCGGCTACGCAAGGGCCGTATCTGAAACAGGCGCCTTGCTCGTATATACCTTGTCTCCCCAAAAGTACGTGTATCAGAACCCTTATGCGCCCCAGGTATCTACTACATGTATAATATACATAGTAGGGCGGGAAGGGGAGAGAGAGAGAGTCTGGTGCAGCACCCTGCCTGAGCTCGCTAACGCCTCGCTGCCTCCGACAAGCACGTGCATGCTAAAATGGAGAAACGAACAACTGGGTTGGGTTGCTGCTTAGAAACTTAGCTTATATAAGTTGCCATAACTTGAAAATGTGAGGAAGCCCTATGATATCATATGGTTCAACCTAAGTTTCTAGTTCTAGGATTAGTACATATCATAGGAGAACCCTTTCAGTATTATGGTTGCTAGATTTCAAATTCCTTAGCAGCAACCCGTCTACCAGTGACTGACGGCACCTTCCAGTGTGATGTTCATCTCGGCTACGAGCACATCCCCCACCTGCACGGGCTTGAATGCCATCCATGTAGCCTAGATAAGATAGATCCTTGCGCCAAAACCTTATCCAAACCTTAAACTGGGTTGCTGTTAGGGATCTTAAGCTAAGTTACTATCATAATCTACCATATATGCATAACATGGTAACTTAATTTAAGTTCCTGAACAGCAACCCAATCAACTGAAGGCCCCAGGATCCTACAGCAACTGCAGTAGGTTTAGGGTTTAGGGTTACCTGCACCAAGACAAGTGCCAGCCTGCAGGTCTTTGGCACCTGGGAGCCAACTGTTGGCTGATCTACGGAGGAGCTGTGTGACATGGGCTGTAACCTAAACTCCTTACAGGGGGTTCTATGGGGGATTATATAGGGGGCTATCATAGGAAGTATTAAGGGGGATACTTGGAGTCTAGACTATGGCTCACGTGCTCGTCTCGGGTGGAAAGGGGGTGCATCCGAAAAAGGAGGAGACGTAGGTGATCATAACCCCAAATTCCAGCTGTTGAGTCCACAAATCATTGAGACTATGCTGCAATAACTGCTGATGTTGCTTACCATGAATACCAAAACCAATGCTTGTGCAGAACCGGTAACCGGCATAAGAAGCTATCCTGTTAACGCTGATATGTTTCGGCCAGCTTCCTGCCAAGCGGCGATGATACAGGCTGCCCGTTTGCCTGCATGGAGTAGGCCCAAGGAGCTCCGAGACAACTTTGAGTGCAGGTTCAACATAACTTCTGACTGTAGCTTCTTGATCCTGTTAGTTGCCACGGTACGTGTACTTTTCTTGCTTCCTTGCTTGTCGTCATCATTTTGCTTCAAAAGAGTTGCCAAGCGTGATGAGCAAGCCCCTCGGACAGGGTACACCCAAAAAAGAAATGATAGTTTCTATAAATCAGGGTACCCCAGTATAGACCCACAAATGCTGAGAAAAAATGGACTCCACCCAACCCCGAAAAAATACACCTCATCTTGGGAAAGCCCCAAATATGTTCAAGTCATCATTCTGCGAGCCCCTCGACTACTACAAAGCTCCACAACATGTCCACGCTCAGCTGACCTATGGATCATATCCCCACCCCCTTTGTACCCTACGTGCCCTAAATTTCCCTTAACCGCTACAACCCCAAAACCCCCCAAACCCCCTAAGCCTAAACCCCAAACCCCTTAACCCCAAACCTTAAACCCTACAACCCTCAACCTTAAACCCTACACCCTCAAGCCTTCACCCCTATAACCCCTAAAGCCCCCAAACCCCCCAAACCCAGCTGGGCGGCTCGGGGTTGAAGGCGGGATACCACAACCTGAGTTGCTTTTAAGGAACTTAAATTCAGTTACCATTACAGGTAAGGTTTAGGGTTTAGGGTTCAGGGTTTAGGGTTCAGGGTTCAGGGCTTAGGGTTCAGGGTTCAGGGTTATCATAATGGGTAGATATATAGTAGTTAATCTGGTTTCCCCAATATAGTAACATAACTTAAGTTTCTTAACAGCAGCCAAGCAACGCTACGCAGCCGGAGGGCCAGGATGCCGACAGCAAGCGAAGGAGTCGCCTGAGCTTTTCCAGCTACGCGGTTTAGGGCCTTAGGGTTGACGTATTTTTTTTCTTTAACGTAGGGTTTAGGATTTAGGATTTAGGGTGTAGGATTTAGGGTTTAGGGTGCAGGATTTTTTGGGCAACGCTCCTTTTCTGGGGCAGGAGTAGCCCAGGGTGTAGGATTTAGGGTTTCGGATTTGGAGTTTAGGGTTTAGGATGTAGGGTTTAGTGCTTAGGTTTGGGGTTTAGGGTTGTGAATTTCGGGTTGAAGGTTTAGAGCTTTTGAGGACATTTCAAAGGCTTCTGTTGGGATTCTAGGGTATATAGGGACTGCCAAAGAAGATGAAAACTAAATGGAAGCTGGAGTCTCTGTAGGGGTGAGAATTTGGTAGTTTCGATGCGTGGGCTCCGAAAAATCAAAACCCCTAAGCGTTCCAAACCCCCACTTTAGATGGGGGGATGACCGCAGAACCAACCTCCTTGGGTTGTTGTCAAAGCATTGATACATAGTAAATGTTACTGATAGGGTTTGGCTGGAATAATAACTGAAACAAAGTTTTTTGAAAGCAACTCAAGCTTTGCACGGCAAACCACAGTGTCAACCCGCAAACTCTAGACCCTCACCCTGTCTGAGTCAGGGACAGATTCCATGCCAGGTACTCGGTGTAGGGTTCATAAGGTGAGTCTATCAGGACCAAACCTCCACATGGCTCTATAGAGCTTTGGATTTTGGGTTCAGGGTTTAAAGACTTGGCTTTAGGGTTTAGACGCAGCGGGTTTGCTGCAAGGATAGCGTGGCAGGGGAGTTGCTGCCTCCTCTTCTGCCAAGCTTGGCGTTGGCGCTGGTGCATTTTGCATGCCAGATCAACTTAAGTGCTGTTTGTGTGGTTTGCTGTTTTCCCGTGTGCAAGGTACTGTACCCCAGTTGAAGCACTCATGCGGCATTGTCGGACTTTCTTAGATCTCGCTGAATGCGAGCGATGTAAACTTAAGATATTGGAGCTGAAATATGCCAAACAAAAGCAGTTGGATCTCAGCGCCTGTCAATACTGAAAGCCACTACCGGGCGATGGCCGATGATAGTTGCTAGTCCCTACGTCTTTGCCATCCGAACGGTAGGTTTCGAGTCCAGTATGCCCCAAAAGGCTCCTTGACCGCAAATGTACATTCCCCTGAACCCGAAGCCCGAAACGCCAAAACACAAAGCAACGAACAATCCATGTCAGTTTAGTGCGTGACAAACCTAAACCCGAAACTGTCCACCATTCGGCAAAATTCCAGCCCTGCGAGTTCATCTGGAAACCCTTAAACACCACTTATCGTGAAGGGTTTAGGCTTTTAGGGTTTTGGTGTTTTTTGTTTTTTAAGCGCTCCTTTTCCGCCAGGCGGTAAAGATCCTAGGGTTTTGGTGTTTAGGGTTCAGGGTTTTTGGGGTTTTGGGTTTAGGGCTCAAGGTGCGTAGAACCTCCTTCAAACTACGCTTCTAACCCGGTGATGCTAAGCCCCATGCATTCCCTGACATGGCTATACCTTGGCTCTGGCTATTCTTGAGATATGTTTGTGTTTACCAAAATTCGGGGGTACCATCTTGGGCTTCGGGGTCCCCATAGCAAGGAGTAAAGTATATTGGGGTCTACATTGCGGTCCCCCTATTTATGGAACCTACCGTATGTGTGGGTTCTCATCCCTCAACCCTAAACCCTAAACCTTCAGCCCTAAAAGCGCTTGGCTCAGAATAACACGCAGCCTCGTCCTGCAAACTGTTGCGAGATAGCTTCCTGGCTCCTGAGCCACCACACGCGAGATCCCCTGCTTGACGGCCTAAACGAAGATAGGAAATAGTGGTATTGTTCACGTTCATATTGTGAGTAGCAAGAACAATAATGCATAGGTTCTTGTTCGTATATGGGTGTAGAAACAATAATGGTGACTCTAACCTTAATGAGCACACGTATCCTACTGATCGTGCCAAAGCCTAGCGACGACAGTTCTAGTAGTGGCGGAAATGCGAAGTACGTCGAAACTCGTAAGAGCGCAAGAATAGATATAGCAGTCTCCACAACCGTCGTACTGCACGGAAGATGACCTTTACCCTCTAATCCCAACTAGACCCTACACCTAGACCACTAAACCTTCAACCCTTCCAGGACCAGCGTCAGGGTGTACGAATTCTGCTGCAGCACCTGCAACTTGGCGACTCCCAACCTGGGCATCTTGCAGCATAGCTTGGGGCTTCGGTTTCATAAAGGCTTAAAGGGTTTAGGGTCCCAAGACTGAAGGGCTTAGGGTAAAGGCTTTAAGGGCTGAAAGTGTAAGGGTTTAGGGATATAGTCCCCTTAAGTAGAATGTGGGGTATATGGGGATCTTATATATACATACCCAAAGCCATATTCTATCTACTTGAGGGGGACTATAAGGGTTCTTGGGTTGGGGAGCTTGGGGAGTTAGGGTTTGAGGCTCAAGGCCTTCTTTTGGAGCCCAGCAGACGTTGTTGCCTGCACGACGGCAAGGGTAGTAAGCGCTGAGAGTTTGGGGCTCAGGGTTGAGTTTGAGAACTTTTTGCAGAAGAGACCTCATCTGAGCCATAGTCTAAACTCCTTAAAAGGGGGTTACATAGGGGAGTATATAGGGGAGTAGTATAGGGGCCATTAAAGGGGATACTAGGAGTTTTGAGTATAGCTCATCTAAGTTCCCATGCTTGAGCGGTGCCGTGTAGCTAGCGGCTCACAAATGGAGCCGTACTTGCTTTCGCGACTTGAAGTGACAGAGTGCCACTACTTTGTAGGGCATAGGGTTCCCTATTCTCAAATGGGGGATAGATCTAATGAGGGATTGAATGAGTCCCTGCAGAATCTGCTGGTTAACCGGTACTTTACTGAACTTAGTCATTCCTACAATCATATTAATGCCAGCAGCAGGTGAAATTGTAATCGTACCTAGATGAATCACAGGTATAGTCCTTACTCTGAGTTCTGGCCCGCACATACGGGGGAGCCCGACCCACAGTTAATGAGTACCCATAATAGCCCCAAACCTCAAACTTCATGGGATGCGTACTAAGCCCTTCAGCCCCCAACCCTACGCTGCTAGGCCTAAACCTTAAGCCCTTCGCCCAAAGCCCTTTAAACCCCCCAAAACAAAAACCCTAAACCCTAAAAGCCCCACACCCAAAGAAAGCCCTATAGACCCCTGAAGCCAACACCGTAAGCTCTAAAGCTTCAACTCCAGCCCTTCCTGATTATATAACCCCAACACCAGCCCTAATATACATCCTATGATAGTAGTTTCCATTTTCTTCTCCATCATCCCAATATAACCCCCCCTTCACCCTAAACCCGAAACCCCAATATATACCTAAACTCTAAAGCCTAAACCCATGAGCCGGGAGGCCGGTCCAAGTCTTGCAGATTACGCTGCAGCGCTGCGTGCCTCAGCAATCCTTTTCCAAGGACTGAATCAAGGAATATTATAGGGGTAAATAGGGATTCTTGTAGAGGATATATAGGGGTATTATAGGGGTAAATAGGGATTATAGTAGGGGATATATAGGAGTAATTTCGGGTGTTATAGTAGGGAATGTCAGAAGGTTTTGTTTTTTGGGGTTTGGGGGGTCCCTTTTAAGCGGTTATAGGGGCTCTCCCCCGCAAATGCAACAATCCTCCTTGTGGCGACTCCCCCGTAAAGGGAGCCCAAATTTTCGGAAACCCTGAAGCCTGACTACTCAGGGGGGACCTTCAGGATTTGCACGGAAAGGAGATCATGGAGATTCGCCTTCAAAAGGATGGAACGGGGATCAGGGTTGGGCGAGGGGTTATGTGTAAACTTTTAGACACACCCATGTTTGAACAACAACTGCTTAAACAACAGCGGGCTGCAGGCGGGAGATGTTTGAACAAGTTAAACTCCCTGAACGTGTTCAAACACCCGCATGTTTAAACAAAACCGGCGTTGAAAAGAAAACAGATGCTTAAACAAATGCTTAAACAAGTTTTCAGTGCTCCTATTCAGGGCCGCTTGTCAACATCCTTTTTGAGGGTCTTTCATATGGGTCCGTCCTTAATCTAGAAATCACAGGGGTCCTTATTTCGGGTCCCTCGCCAACAAAAAGAGAACCTCCACTAGGGGTCCCTATTTCCCTGTAAGTAGAATTGTTTAAACATGTTTAAACGTCCCTGAGGGAGAATGTTTAAACATGTTTAAACAAACCAGAGTTTAAACAACCCTCTGTTTAGACAGACCCGTACCAGCGTTGTGGTTAAACAGTTTAAACTCTTGATACGTTCAAACGTTTAAATTGCTAAACGTGTTTAACCCGACCCTGACGGGGGCTGTGAGAACAAGATGGTAAAAAGCACAACGCAAGCGACTTACACAAACCCAACATAACACCCGTATAGTCAACGTCCTAATACAATCCCCCGAGATGAACTGAAGCAGGTTTTACCTGCTCCAACAACTTGGCTGCCGACACTCGTGTGGAAACTTCATAAAGCACAGCTTTGTCTTGCGGCCTCTCGTGCAGCTGAAGAGACGGGCGCTTTTGCTGAAAAAGTTGTGCCTGTTTCTCTAGACTTCATGCAGGACGCCTGCTTTGCGACAAGCTGCTGCGCTTGTCTCAGAATGACTGTAATGGCAGCCCCGCAAAACAAAGAGCCATCTTACTGATGCCTAAGGGAGAGTGGGGGGGAGTGGATCCCGGTAATAATCCCCCTACATACCCCTATAACGGGACATATATTAAATCGCCCACTCCCCCTTAAGCAGCCGCAGGTCTTTCGTGGATGTCTGTAGCGTAGGCGCCTGAGCCATCGAAGCGCAATCCCTGGCGAGCCCAGGCATCGAGCCAGCTTCCCGAGGTCTCCTCTTACTGGTTCTTAGTAGGGCTTAGGGAAGTTTGGGGTATAGGAGAACTTTTAGGTTTAGGGTTTAGGGCTTAAGGAAGTTTAGGGCGTGCATTTGTTTAGGTTTAAGGTTTAGGGAATGGTAAAACTGGAAACGACCATACTACATGGAGAGGTACTGTATGGATCCGTTCTTCCCTTCCCTACTCCAAGCCCATCAGTCCTTCATTCACGGAGCGCAGGGCGGAGAGGAAGTGCCTTAAGTGCAAAGTACGAAACAAGCGCTCCACCCTAAAGCCTACCTTAGACCCCCAAAGATCTTCAGTTTTAGGACCCTATAGTAGACTTCTTTACATGAAATCTTAGAACTGAAGGCTTTTGGGGTCTAAGGTAAACAATAAGCCCAACCTTCTGCAAAGTGTTTGGAAGCCCGGGGCCTCTTGTGACCCACAAAGCAATGTAGCAGCAGTCATTCTGGGATTCCCAAGCAACCTAACCCTGAACCATGTGAGTAGTGTCTCTGGGTGGTTGAACTAAGTAAGATCATATTCTTTCAATAAAGCACTATACCCAAAAGAAGGATATAATCTTACTCTATAACTACTAGGTACCATAGCATGCCCCAGATAAAATGCTACTCATGCCAATTTTGGGAATTAGCCTGAAAGCTGACATCTACCATGGCGGCTGAGGCGCTGGACCGTGTGTAGCGGGGAAGCCCGACCACTCTCCGCCAACCTACACGTTTTGGGTTTTAGTGTTTGTTACTTCGTGCCTTCGCGAGCTCCTCAAAATGAACCCCATAGAATCCTTGGAAGATACCCTCAGAAATTAACAGAATCTATCCCTTTGTCATTCGTCCGCATAGAAAATCCCCACAGGCCCCTATTCCGAGAAAGCCCCACGCCAAGTCACGCGGCTTGAAAAGAAGTTTCCCAACATACTTCGAACCTACAACAAAATCTCAAAAGCGTAAATGGTAGGACCCGCAATCCTGCAACAGCGGCAGGAACACAAACTTGACTACAAGTGCAGTGGTCGTAGTGGTAGGAGCGTAGCGTACCACTGCAGTAGTAGCAGCAGCAGCAGTAGCCGTCGTCGTGGTAATGGCCGCAGCATCAGCTGCAGGAGTAGTCGAAGCCGTCGTAGCAGCTGTAGCTGCAGCAATAGCAGTAACAGTCATCCTCGCTGTCATAGTAGAAGTACTAGCACTGTAGTACCAGCACTGTAGTACTAGTACTGGTACTCGTACTAGGCCTAGTACTACTGGGACCTATTGGGAGAAAGTATTGCCACCGGGCCACGCCGTGATGCCATAGAGATGATTCTGGTAAGCTGCAGCTTCTGGCGCCGACAAGTCGTAGAGGGCCCAACCTGCCCCATTGGGCTTCGTAGGCTTTGGTGTAAGGTTGGCACTACCCTAAATCCTAAACCCTAAACCCTAAACCCTATGGGCCCTAGCACGGGTAGTTGGGATCCTTAACTGACCCAGGATGCCAGTAGAGGCCCATAGTGGGGTGCCTATGGTTAGGATATTGGATTCAGGACTTAAGGCTCGGGCTCAGGGGAGTTTGAGATTTAGAGCGACAGGATCTTGGGCTGAAAAGTTTCATATAGGGCCTTGGGTTGAGGGTGCTTTCGTCTCTAAGCCGCTTTGCACCACTGTCTAGCTCAGTAAGCTGCCTTCCATGCAAATGAGTCTGCTTCATGATCATGGTCATCATTCTGCCCAGGCTCAGACTCCAAACACCAAATCCTAAACCCTGCAACCCAAATCCCGAAGCCTGAGCTCCAAACCCTAAAGCCCCAAATCCTAAGCCCCAAAAGGCTGAACCCCAAAGCCTGAACCCCTCTAAACCCTAAACCCCAAACCCTAAACCCTAGACCCCAAAGCTTGCCAAATCGCCAAACTCCAAGCCGGCCTGCATGGGCATCTACATAGGTAAAACCTTCCTGCTCCGACGTCATTTCCCCCAGCAAGCAAACCAAAACCAGGTGCTTGAAGCAATCCTCGGATCTAGGGACTTCTATATAGGGATCCATTTTCACGGTGTTCTTAAAAAGGCGCCTGTTTTACTCACATATTTCAGCCGGTGTAAAGTCCCGAACTGGACATTTTCCAAGGTTTAGTGTCTAGGCTTTGGTTTGTCATGAATACCTTGTTCTGGCACAGCCTGCAAGGAGGACTGCCGGATGGACCATAGTATCTAGGCTTCTCCAGACATTGGAGGTCCCTTTTTGGGGGATCCTGAAATACAAAAGGGACCCCTGTGTCCACCCTCAATTAATGGTCCCCTGGTAAGCCAAACATTGACAGTAGCTCATGTGATGGTAGGGCTTATGGTTTAAGCTTGAGGGTTTCCGGGTCCTTACATCACATAACAGATGACCCTACCTACGCATTCCATGGGGCGAGCAGAAACCCTAAAAAAGACCTGTGAATTCCAGACATGAAGCTGTAAGGCTTGGGGTGTAGTGGGTGTAGGGGCTTAAATCCAGAAGAACAACCTACTCCAAACCCTGAACCTTATACTCACCTTCGGTTAAGACATGGAAATTGCTACATTGCTACAGGGACTATGACAAAGATCATTCCTACCTTGCCATCCAGAGGTAAGTCTTGCTTAAACTAGTGTTCAAGCTAGATCGGCCAAATTCTCGATGAGTTGCCAGCGCGCTTCCTGCCTGCACTTGATGGTCGTAGCATGATTTTGCCTGCACCTGGCTTTCCAGACATAATGAAAAACTGGTGTGCTCCTCAAATACATGGGGCTTCGAGGAACTAATAAGGATAGCCAGGTAAACCTTATGAAGCCCGTAAGCCTGTCTACAATTTACTGGTGGTTAGCCCGTTGTTAGTGACTGTAGGAATGGAACATACGGATTGGGATTATATAGGCTCACCTAGTGGGATCCTTTCCTCTGTTCCCTACTAAACAGACAAACCTTCCCTAAATCACTAACCCATAAAATCCCAAACCGCAACCTAAAACCTAAAGCTCTAGACCCTAGCCCCCTTGAACACCTCCCAACTTAACCCTAGACCCTAAACCCTAGAATCTCTTCCTAGAATCCCTTGACTTCCCTAGAACCCCCAAACCCTAAAATCCCTAGGTGCCACCGGGGGCTCCTTGAGTCCATCAATCTTGCATTCCACCATCTCCTCGAGAAGCTGCAAGGCTCTTTCCTGGGCAGCATGGTCGGTCAAGCATAGCCAAGGGCTTAGGGGTTTTGGGTTTAGGGTGTTGGGGTCTAGGGTTTGGGGGTTTAGGGGTTTAGGGGTTTTGGGTCTAGGGTTTGGGGTTTACGATTCAGGGTCTAGTGTTTTGGGTTTGTGGTTTGGGGTCTACGCTAGGGTTTAGGACTCTGACAACATGCAGGGTTCCAAGAATTAGGAGCCCCTTTGTGGTATATTAGGGTCTTCCCCCGCCCCCTCATGGAAACTCATTCATAAATTGTATCTCGATAGACTGCAAGTCGAGATCAAGCAAAAACAGCACTCTGATGATGCCACCTGCATTTTATGAAGAACCTGCCAGTAAACCCTGAACCCTAAAACCCTGAACCCTCAACCCTAAACCCTAATACCCTAAACCCTAATACCCTGAACCCTAATACCCTAAACCCTCCCTGCACCCTAAACACGGGAACCAAGGCTCCCATTCGCTGCCGGCGGAGCAGGCATCCATGGCTTTGTAATAGGTTATGGCATCACGCTCCTGGGTAACAGCAGGCTCTTGGCATAGTGCAGCCAGGGTAACCAAGCTACTCAAAATCCTAAGCCCTAGACCCCAAACCCTGCAACCCTCGACCTTGATCCCAAAATCTAGGCAATCTTGCTTCGCTGCTAGCTGTGGTTCAACCTGGTCTTGCTGCATCTCCAGAAGAAGTTGCATGGCCGTCTTCCATTGCTTGCCCCATGCACAGGCTACCAAAGCCGAATTGTAGGTGATCCTTAGCTCACTGGGGTTTAGGGGGTTTGAGGGGTCTAGGGGTTAATAATTAGGGATTACGGGAATATGCTTTAGAGGGATTACCTAGAGGGTATAGCCCCTTACTCCCTACGAACAACCAGTAAGTTGGGCTCTTTCACGCGATTTCAAGACCGCTGATGTTGTCCTGTTACTCATCCTCAAACAAGTCATGCTGAGCGTTAGGGTGCAGTTGTAGGTTCCCTATGCAGCTACAATCCCTTCAATGCTAAACACCCTTGGGGTCCAGCAGGTAATGCTATGATTCTCGTTATGCAAAATAGCGAGAACAGACCAAGATAGTTGTTGCTGGCTTACTGGCTTACCCCAAAACCCTAGACCCTCAGCCCCCAACACCTAACCCCTAAACCCCTACACCCCAACCCCTAAACCACTAAACTCCTTAACCCTCACCCCTGTACCCCTGATCCCCTAAACCCATGAACTCTAACCCTGAGCCCGCGACACAGTAGGCAGAGCATCCTCAGAAGGCATGTCCTGACCAACCCAACTTGATGGGGTGTAGGGCTTTAGGATTTAGTGTTTAGGGTTTTTGGGTTTTAGCGGCTCAAAGGTTTAAGGGTCTGGGGTTTAAGGGGTGTGGGGTGTGGGGTGGCGGTTTAGAATTTAAATTTAGGGCTTAGGGGTTCAGGGTTTCAGGGTTTAAGGCATAGGGCTTAAGAGGGAGTAGGGAAGTGGGGGGGGGGTCATGTAGGGGTTTCCCAAGAATGGGGATACTTTTTGTGAGTCCCGACACAAAGGATTCGAGTATTTTGGGGTCACCCTAAACCCTAAACCCTAAACCCCTAAACCCTAAACTCTAAACCCTAAATATGGGAGCTAACATATGGGATTGAGGTAGGGATCCACTGCCTTATTGTTCCTTAAACATCAATTTTGAAGTGGGCCGGCCTTCCAATTCAATTCGTTGTGTTTAGGTTCCATGGCTTAGGGCTTCTTATGGGAAGGGCTTCATGAACGCCCTAAACCCTAAATTCTAAACCCTAAATCCTAGCAGGATGGCACCATGGTAGGCCGCCAGCCGGCCCCACTACACTCGTTCAGAACCCGGCGAGATGGCCAACTGCATTGTCCCTAAACCCTAACATATACTGCAAACCCGAAACCTTGGGTACTGCCCGCACCCAGCAACAGTCTACATGAGGGGGTCCTATTAAGGCCTATATATAACCATATTATAAGTATTATCCAACTGCTACTGAGTGGGGGCAGTATCCAACCTAAACCCTTAACCCTAAACCCCTAAACCCTAAACCCCTAAACCCTAAACCCCTAAATCCTAAACCCTAAAACCCTAAACCCTAAAACCCTACATCCTGACAACCCCCATTTGAGAGCTCCCAGTCTCCTGCAGCACTTGTAGGGATTCGGTCCAGCGCTGTCCCTTCCTGGGTTGCTGTTATAAGGAGCTTAATTAAAGTTGCCACAATATGGGTGTATAGGGTTCAGGGTTACCACCATATAGGTATTTACATAGTAAATAATAGGGTTTCCTTCTTATTTACGGTAACGTAACTTAAGTTCCTTGACAGCAATCCAGCTTCTCGAAGGCACAAAGCAGCGCCGTCCAACTGAAGGCGTCAAGCTGTGCGCTGCTTTTGCGCAGCTCATCCTCATGCGCGTCATAATTTAAACTCCTGGTATCCCCGTTCACCCCCATAATACTCCCCTATATATCGCCCTTTTAAGGAGTTTAGACTATATAGCTCATGTGTGTTCCGGGTTACGGGGTCTTCCCAAAATTGAAATGCCAGTAGGCACCAAGGGGCTGTATGGGGATTATGGGGTGTTACGTGGGTCCCTCTTCATAGAAAGGACTATTCTGAGAGACTCTACTTGTCACAAATAGCCATCATCAAGGTTGTAGAAACCGTCCTGCCATACGGGTCTGGAGTCTAGAAGAGTTTAGATGTTTAGGAGAAAAATGCAGACAGGCGCAAAATGACAGCAGCAATGACTGGAATCCTTCGATAAGGGAGGTTTCCACAGATAGGGTTCCCCAATATAAAGTCCAAATACTATGATCCTAGTTTAGGGACCCGCCACATGGTACCCCTAATCTCGGGAAACCCTACAGTCGTAAATAAAGCACTAGTGTAGTGGTGTGGTAAGGCGATATGAGGAGTAGGGATCCTAGTAGCAATGACTGTGGTGGTAGTAGAGGTAGGAGGCAGCTCAGCTGAGCGCAGGAAGCCATCTGCCCACTCTGGACGGTAACACCCACAACACAACATGTCATCAGCTACCCGAAGCCCTGCATCGCATAGAAAAGAGTGCCAGGACGTTGGAGATTTGTTGGGTGCCAAAGGCAAATGGGCTTTTTAAGAGGGCAACTGCAACAAGGGGGGGGTGCCGGAGGGTTGGGAGGTATGGTTTACGTTTTTGCAGGCAATTTTTTTGAGGCACACTTACTGGGTAGCAGCTCCAGCGTGGCCCTGGTAATCATGAAGACAACTGTCGTATAGGTGCGACAAGGCTCGAAGAGCAAAACTGCATTTGGCCATACGTCTTCAGCTTCACATGCACTGATGGCTGCGCTATGTGTGATGGCATTGCCTGAGCAACAGGTTGATGCTATGCAAACTGCAATCTAAGAAGCTCCAGGCTACTAGGTTGCCATGGAGGAACTTACACTAAGTCACTAGACTAAGGAAGCCCTATTATTTACTATTACGACATACACATACTATTGTAACTTAAGCCCTAAACCCTATATATGTATATTACGGTATGTTAGTTTAAGTTCCTTAACAGCCAACCCAGGCAGAGGCATGGCAAGGTGCTTTCGATAGAAAGCTGCCACATCAGCTCCAGTTCATGTAGAGCAAGGCCTGCAGTGGTTTCAGGGTTCAAGGTTAAGGGTTTAGGACTTAGGGTTGAGGGTCAAGGGTTCAAGTTGGGTCAATCCCCCACCCAGTAAAAGGTAGCACAAGGGACTATTGTAGTAGTATTTGGGGCCTTGCGGAGCTATTACTATAGGGGGGATTGACGTAAGGTTTAAGGTTAAGGGTTTGGGGATTTGGGGGCAAACATGCATTGTCGCTCTTGCTCAAGGCTTAAGTGCCCAGCTCCATTCTGACGCTTTTTCACAGGCACTGATGAGAGCGCTGCAGGAAATCGTGTCGATTTGCACCTGGGCGACATTCAGCCCACGGATGCTGCACTAGGAAGTGGAAGCTACTATATGAGCTATAGTCTATAATCTAAACTCCTAGTATCCCCCCTAGTAAGCCCCACAATTACTCCCCTATATAGCCCCCCATAAGGAGTTTAGACTATAGTAGATATGACATAAAGAAAGCTCCCTTCTGCCTTGCCAATGCAAGGGCAAAGACATGTGACATCAACACTACCACTGGGAGTTTTGCGAAAAAAAGGCCCTAAAACTTTCCTAGGGGGCCAAAAGAGATCTCGAGGATTACAAGAAGTTTGTACTTACAAGGAATCCGGAATAGCGATAATGTCATGATTCTTTGAGCGAAAATCCGATATCATACGCAGATTTCAGGAAGCAGGGGACCTAAAACCCAAGTCCCTAAACCAAGTGGGACGCCTCCTTGGCAATCATCGCCTCCAAAGCGCCCAGTGCCTGGGTCCACTCTCCGGACTTCTCGCACGCGCTGATGATCGAGTTGCAGGTGATGGTATCTAGTCCTTGGCGCAACTCCAAAATCGCGGACCACAAGAAGAGGGGTGCTAATCAAGAGATGAAAGGGGTTCCAATTCGGGACCTCTGAAGTTTGTACATTTTGCAAGAAGCTAGGAGTAAATTGACCAATGCCTTCACTACCACGCTTCAGTCCAGCACAAGAAGTAGGGTAACTATGCTACTTCCCAGCCCAGCAAAGGCCCCGGCTGCAGCTGTTGGACGTCATCTCCTGGAGAATCTGTACAGCCACAGCCCAGGCTGCGCCTTTTTCACAGCCGTTGACGATGGTGCCATACCTGAGACTCTGCGGCCGCTCTCAGCATAGATGGGAGGTCCTTAAAGGGGGTTCTATAGGGTTCATATAGAGGACTACTGTAGGGGTTATTAAGGGAGGCTAGAAGAGAGGCCATAATTGTTGTGCACCTGCCAGTCAGCGCTCCCTAGAACCATAACTACCATGGAATCCTCCTTCCCTGCACAGCATGTGGGAACGTCTTGAATGATTTTTCTTGTTGCAGTAAGCATGTACTCCTTTAGGGAAACGTTTCTACTGCTCAACCTGCAGCTGGCGCTCAAAAAAAAACTGCAAGCCACTTTGATGTAGCCGAGTGGCGTGTAGACATCTGGGGATACACCAGCTGATAACATCTCTCTGAGCAGAGTTAAGCAGCGCGGCCACCGGCCCACTCTTGCCTGACTACTGTAGGAGCATGGAGCGCGCGATGTTTAAGCATTTGGGGTCTGACTTAAGGGTAGAGTGAGTTCCCTAAACCCCAAACCCTATACATCCCCTATATAACCCCTATATACCCCTTCTACGGGGGTTAAGCCTTTAGAGGGAGTTCCAAGTTCTTACTGGAGCAATCCCAGGCTTTTAGGCTTCGGGTGGCTCCTGCTTTGCATGGTCTGAGCTGGTATGGTTTAAATAGGGTTTAGGGTTTAGGGTTTAAGGTTTAGGGTTCGGGGTTTTGCAGTTGGGGTTTATGTGGTGTAGGGATTCTTTGAGATTCGCATGGCGACCACACCCGAGAGCAGTCCCTCGAATAAACTGCTAAATTGAGCCCACTGAAACCTTTCTAGATCCCACTGATGTCTCATTGAATCCGACAGACAATTTTGGGAGGGGAGGGAGAGAGACAAGGGGATGTTGCGAAGGAGAACGCCCCGAACCCCCCCTGAACATTCCTTGCAAGCCGCCTGGGCCGCCAACAAGGTGTTGAAGTGGAAGACCTGGCCAAACAAGAATAGTTCAGAGAGCCAACTTTGCACTTTCCTGGAATAGGGGGACCTCAACATGGACCCCCAAATACAATAATCCCTGTTCTTGGGACCCCCAAAAAGGCAGCCCTAATTTTGGAAAACTCCCATTTAGGGTAACTGGCCCTATGAACCATCCTTTGGATGGAGGTCGGGTGAGCCCTAAACCCTAAACCGCGTGGCTAGTCCCTTTAACTTGCTCCGGAAGACGTTCAGCTCCGATCCAGCGCTCTGCAGCTCAGCGAAAACCTTCTCTACGAGGTTGCGGGGACCCTCGCTTGCCAATCTGCGGAGAAGATACCTTGGGGCGGTGCAGATTCATAAATATCTTATGAAGGTTCTGTGGGAACCCTCCAAATCAGAAAAAGGGCCCCTCAAAGCCAACAAATTTTGACAACCCCCTATCTTATCTGGGAAAAGTGTCGTTTCTTGCCTAACAATGCCCAGGCACGTGGTTTCTTTGGGCCCAGGACCTGGACAGTCAGCAAGGAGTTTCTTGTTTCGGGGACTACGGTTTAGGGTTTTGTGTAGGTCTCCCATCTACTGCCACTGCTAGAAAATAAAAGGGACACCACAAGAAATGCCTAACAACATTCAGAACTTCCGTGATAATCCACGACGTAGCCCCGCAAAGACATGGATAATCTCCACGCGCAAAACTTTGCCCTCATATGCGGGTTTCCCGAAAATGAGGGGTATTGGGGTCCCTCCATTTTAGTCCCGGGGAGGATGGCAGGGCCTCGTGGACCATACCTGGCTCCCAGCGACTTTGCAATGTCTGATGCCAGCATACTCCGCTGCAGGTCTTCCAGGACACCTCAGCTACCATTCGAGCTGCTGCTTCTATGGCTACTGTTAATATGACATGTTTACGAATACTCTTCTACCTCTACCTCTACGTCAGTCTACCTCTATCTACCCTCAATGTTTTCAACTTCTACTTATACTGATACTACTCCTCCTCCTCCTGCTCCTACTACAATTCCATGTTGCTGCTTCGTTTTCGTGTGCTTGGTCTCAGTACAACTGTCGTTGTCGTATTCACAGTCAAAATACTACAACCAGTCCTGTCGCCAATGCTGGAAACGTAGCCAGAAACGCTACACCCTTCACATGATAATTAAGCCCTGAACCGCAAACCTCGCGCCCAAATCCCAACCCTGCACCTTTAGCCCGGCACTCTACACAACCTTGTGCTGACAATAAATGTCCTACTACAATACCATCTAAGCTAGAACATGCTCAGGGTCAACAGCATCTCCCAACAGCCTGGGGCAACGACCTGCTGCCGCCTGCTCATAGCTTCCATAGCCCTGTGGCTTTGCTTCCCTTTGCATAGCAGCTTGAGCGGGCCTCATCCCTCAACCCCGAAGCCCTGAACCTCAGAGACTGATCCCTACAAGAATCATAGATTAAAAGCTTCGGACACTGAACCCTGAACCCTAAACCCACCCTAAACCCCAAACTAACTCCATGTAAAGAGCAGATGTAGCCCCAGCTGCGAGTTCCGCACTTGAGCCACTACCAACGGCCTTCTCAAGGTGCCATTAACTGGCAGCTAGCAGCTAGCAGGGAATGGAAAGAGCATGGCAACTACTCAATGTCATCTAAGGTTTAGGGCCAATTTAGGGCTTAGTGTGGGGGGAATGGATCCCTACAATAATCCCCGTCCCCTATAGCAGTCCCCCCCAACGCATGGCTTTGAATTTGCCACCGCAAAGGCAAGCAAGATGATCCGCGATGCGTTCTGCAAGTTATCAGGGGTTTTGTGGGATTACCCAAGCCCTAAACCCTGGGACTCCAAGTGGCAGAACATGAGCTCCACAGAAACTTCCCCAGCAGATCCTAACACAACTCGCATCAGCAGGTACATATGAGGTCGTGGCCGCAGATCGTCATCCTGGCGTAAAGAGCCAAAGCTCCAAGAGGCAAGTTCTCAAAACTGTGGGGCACTGTTGTGCGGGGTCCTTGGGATAAAGCAAACTGTATAAGTTGCTTCACAGAGTCAGCTTGGGCCCTAGGAACCATCAAAAAAAACTGGGCGCCTGCGTAGCTTCTGTCAGCCCATCAAAGGCCTGAGGAGCTTTTACTTGGGATTAGGGTTGAGGGAGGTCTTGACGGTGCTTTGCAAGGCATCAGGGGCTGCATGACGGGGACTAAGAAAGGCCTGCCAAAGCAATCAATTCTGCCATTCCGCGCTGTACTCCGTGCCGTGAGGGATGTACATGTGTTGCAGTCAGCCGGCTCATGTAAAGCGCCACAAAAGAAGACATGAGCTGTAGTGGAAACTCCTGGTAGCCCACTGAATAACCCCTAGAACACTCCCGTATATGAGCCCCTGTATAACCCACCTTTAAGGAGTTCAGACTAGTGACTCTAGCTCAGACGGGTTGCACTCATCTTTCCGCCATGATCTGGAAACAGCCCTTGTTAAGTGCAGAACTTTTGCAAACAACTCAAGAAAAAACAGCTCTCTAAGGGCTAAAACCATGGGCCCCTAGTATGGGCCCTTACCCCTCGAATCATCCTGATACACTGTATAAATGTATATATATATATGTATATATATATATATCCATTATGTACCCGTAATGGTTCCTAGAATCCCCCTAAAGGGATTAAGGGCCCATATCAGGGGCCCGCTCCAACCACCTGGAGCTTCTTGACATTATGGGTTCCTGCTGGGCAGCACTTCTTAGAATGCTGAGACATGCACATCTGGTAGCTTATCAACATGAACCCTACACAATCCTTTAGGGGGACCCGGAATCGCCGCATGATCGCTATATCTCCCTAGAATCCCATGCGGTCCCCCGATTTGATCAACTCGCATCTGGCTTCGAGGGCATCATCACCTGAGGTCTCCACCGACGCGCTGGTGGGAGAATTGGGATCCTGAGGCACCGGATGTAGGATTTAAGGTTTAGGGTTTAGGGCCCAAAAGAACTACCAAACTCAAATCTCGGGTTTGATTGTAGTTTCGCTCTAGGGTTTAGGTATTTTGGGCGCCCTTGTAGCCGCATTGTAGCCCATATATTCCAGCGAGTAGGCTCATGGAGGGTTTTGGGGAAAGGGGATCATTGCTGCTACCCTAGTAATTGCGATTCAAATGGTGCAGCAGATGGAAAATGCCATGGTAGCTATTGGCCTCGTCTCAGACTTGATTCTCTTTGCGCAGCTGCAACTTTCAGTTGAGTAGAAAGGCCTCAAATTTTGAGAAAAGACTTGCCTCATTAGTCTCTCTATTTGCTGGCAGCTTTACGGTTTCTTCCTGATGCTTGAGGGGTGGGGAAGGAGCGGACTACCAGAACCGTCCCGATTCAATGCCCGTATTCTATACTAGCACTTATGAGGTCCCCCCACACCCCCTTAAGCCTTGCCAACATTTAGATTCCTGGTCCTCACGTGTGCCTTCCGACGATCATAATTGCAACACGCAAGCCGTGCACACCTGTAAACTATACGTAAACGTCTGCAACAATCAAGCACTAGCAACAGGCGTGGTTCAAACTGCTACAACTGGGAATGAGCCCATAATGGTTCAAATAGCACACGAGCATGCATATTCTGCAGTGGCAGTAAGCCCAAATTAAACTGTAGAGCACCGTTGTGAGAAAGGGGGCTTGCTTGCAAGCTGCCCTGCGCCTTTTTTTGCCGAAAACCATGTCTTTGCAAGCGCTCGGAGTTTTTTGTGGTCTCTGAGGCCTGCTTTGCTAGACTGGGAATGAGCTAGCCTGGAAGCAGCGGTGATGAAATTCGAGCGTTAGGGTGAAGGGATGAGGGGTTTAGGGGTTTAGGGTTTAGGGGCTTAGGCACTCGTTATCTACGGCTACCATAAAGATGCCACTTCCCAGCCACTCAAAGCATCAAACATCAGAGCCGGCGCGCTCTCACCTTAGTTCATATTCCCCAGAAGAACCCACAAAAGACGTGCTTTGCAACTATTTGAGGAAGCTCATTACCCTGAAGTGTAGTACTACCCTATAATCCCTAAACCCTAAACCCGAGTCCCTTCATCCTACACCCTAAAAGGTTTGAAAACACCCTCATCTATGACTCTTAAACCCAAGCCCTAAGCTCAACCCTAGAGCCACAGCCCTAAGCTCCCATCCCTAATCATACACCCTAAACCCTAACCTTTGAACTCTAAACCCTAAACCTCAGCCCTAAACCCTAAACCCTAAGGCCCTAAACCCTAAGGCCCTAAACCCTAAAACCCTAAGCCCCTAATCTCAACCCAGTCACACCCCAAGCTTGGGAGCTTTCGGAGGCGCCTTTGCGAGGATGAGCCCGCTGACGCCAAGGCTGAAAATGTACTCTAGGGGCGTAAATAAGTACCAGTAGAGGGTTTAGGGATAAGGGTTCAGGGTTCAAGGTTTAGGGTAAAGGGATAAGGGTTCAGGGTTTAGGGATAACGGTTCAGGGTTTAGGGATAAGGGTTTAGCGTTTAGGGATAAGGGTTTAGGGTACCAATAGTGGAAAATCAAGAATATGGAAAATGACATGGAAACCTGGGATTGTGTAGGAGTCTGTAGGTGTTATCCTTACACTTGAAGTACCCCATACCCCAACTATGCAACGAATCTGAGATCATGATATTGGCGATTCGTTAGGCCCCTACAGTACCGCAGACGCACACGACTTCGGCCTAGTCATAGAGCAGTTCCTTGGCGTGCAGGGCCCTATAGGGCAGCATGGTTTAGGGTTTAGGGGCTTAAAGAATTGGAGCTATGGAGGGCAAAAGGAACTCCTAGGGAAAATGAAGCGGAAACTCGGATTGCACAGGGCAAGTCTAGGATGGATGACTGGCAGAACTGAGTGCTGCTCTGTGCTTGCTCTAGTAGACTCTATACTTCGTACGCATTCCTCATGGGGAGCGAGGCGTCATCCCTAAAGCAGTCCTTAATGTTCAACTATGCTCATCCTAGTTGCTGAGTTTGCTGGCCCCGAATACAGCGTTAACCGCTTAATTGTGGTAGAAATACAAGACTGTATATACCCCCCAAGGTGAAAAGGTTATCCACTCAGCTACTAATAGAGTAATGTAGAATACTTTCAATCCCAATTTGAAGCCATTTTTGGTACTACTCCCCATATAAACCACCATTTAGGGTGAGGTCGGGGGAGGTTGCTTTAGATTGCCCAGTGCTAAGCCATAATCATCCATTCCCCGAAGCTGCGAGGCTAACTTGACAAGACCTCCCCTGCCCGAAACCTTGACCCCAAAAGTAGGTAAAATAATGTCCTTTATGGCTGTTATGTATGGGTTTAGGGCCATTATTTTAGATACTTTTCGGGTTTGGGTAGACCCTTAACCGCAGAATTCGCCAGGACGTTTCCCCCGACTGAAGCAATGCAGGCGACGGAAGCACCCTCACAAGAGAGAAGAGCTCCCCAACATACAAAAAATACAACAAATGAGCTACAGTATGCTACAGAACAGTCCCCTATATAGCGCCCTCTAGAGGCCCCTTTCTGGAGTTTAGAGCATGGCTCAAATGGGTAGTGGAGGACACATACTGACAAAGATTGGCAGATGTTGGTTCCATCGCCGGAAGTCTACTGCGTGGTACTTTCAAGGCCTGCAAAATGATTTATAAATAGGTTCCATTCTACGCCAGCAGGAGGAGAATTAGTGATTACCTGGACCCCAAAAGCAGGTAAAACAATTGCCTTTATGTGTGTGTGTGTGTGTTATGTATGGGTTTAGGGCTATTCTTTTACATACTTTTGGGGTTTAGGTATCCCTTAGCCTAAGCCCAGACGAGACAAGCTTCGGTTTTCACTTGCTCTCGGTCCACGATCTGCACCTTGGCTTTATACTGCGGGGAAAAAGCGCCACTAGCATAGGTGCTTAAGGCGTAGGCTTCATGGCCACTGTGTAAGTGCTCTTGCGAGTCTTGCAATACAAACTTATTAACAACTTCTCGTCCTGATCAATTGTTGAGTCTGAGGCCCCAGCATTCTCATCGTATAGCATCTCCCGCCACTCTGACACCAGCAGATCCTTGTCAAACAAAAAAAGGCGCATCCCTAAACCCTAAACCTTTAACCCCAAACCCTTAACTTTGAACCCTAAACCCTAAACCCCAAACCCTAAATCCTGAACCCTAAACCTTAAACCCTAAACCTTGAACCCTAAACCCTAAACATTGAACCCTAAATCCAAAACCCTAAACCCTGAGAGTCTGCCAACTCTTGGGCTTGTTTAGGGTTTGGCTGGGGAACCAGGCATGTGTGTTTGTCTCCCTCATACGAAAAAAGAAGCCCGCACCTGCTCCTTACAAAAACCAGCAATTCTCATGGGCACGCCTTGCACTTCTTGCAGATCTCCAGCATATACATCTTGGGAGCACCGCTTTTTAAGCTACCATGCTGGCATTGCATAGACGTTGGTGGTGGAACCGGCTATTCTTTTCTACAAGGGCTGTAACCAAATGGGCAAAATCATGTCGCTCAATACTGGGATACTACTGAAAATCTACTTAGATGGAAACATAAGTGTTTGCCCCCAAAAACGTCATGACGCAGCCCCATCTTAAATCATCTTCTTCTGAACTTCTTCCGTTCAGGAACGTTCGAGATCCTCAATCCTTAAACTGCTTGTATCCTTCGCCAGATCAATTGACCAAGCTTCGACGGTCATCTCGTCTAATCCTGCTGTGGTGCAGAGCATCTGGCAGGCCTTCACTGAAGGATTTCGTGGCGTTGGGCTTGGGGTTTAGGATACATATATATATACATAGATATATATATATATATACAGAGCCTGAGGGGTCCATCTGCAGGGGATTATATGAGCTATAGTCTAAACTCCTCCCCCTTAATTACCCCTATAATAGTCCCCTCTACAATCCCTCATATAACCCCCTTTAAGGAGTTTAGGTTATGGCTCATATAGAGGTCCTTCTTAGGAGCTCCCATATAGGGGATAACCAGCTTTTAATTGTTGATGAGTCTTAAATCTGGGTTATGAGCTATAGCCTAACTCCTAGTATCCCCCTCAATAAGCCCTGGGTTTAGGGTTTAGGGTTCCTAGAATACTCCTCCAAAAAATCCTCCTTTAAGGAATTTAGATTATTGCTCCTGTCAGCTACTGGAGGATGACCAGGGCGTCTGTCTACTGGTAACCGGTAAGCTGTGACTCCTAGTCTCACAATTGAGGGAGAGGAGATACGAAGTTAGCGCCGGCCACTTGTTACCAGAATTCATTTATAAACCCTAAACCTAAATCCTAAACCCTCAACCCTCATACCTTAGCCCCATGATGGGAAACACCTCTAACCTCCAGCCTTCCTTCCTGAAAACAGCTGGCTATGTCCATCGCCAACTGGGGCGATGCCTCAGGCATTTCCATGATCCACATTCTTGGATACAAAAAATCAACTGTACACCTGTCACCCCTAATTTTCCAAACCCGAAAACCTGCGGCCAAAACCCTCGGGTTTAGGGTTTAAAGGTCAGGAACCCAAACCCCCCAAACCCAAAACCCTAAACCATAAAACCCTCAGACCCTAAACCCCTGAACCAGATGCCTCAGAGCTCTCCGGAGGGTAGAATGTCCAGGGTTTGATATCCATACCTTGGGTTGGAGTTGAGGGTTTCAGGTGTAGGGTTTAGGGGGGCTAAGGTTTTGGGTTAAAGGTGTAGGGTTTAGAGTATAGGGTTTGGGGTTTAATGCTAATAGGGTTTAGGGCTTGAGGTGTCGGGATCACAGGAATTGAGGGTTGGGGTTTAGGTTGAAGATCTGGAGTTTTTGGGGGTTATTATCGGGTCTACTCCCTTCTACTAGCTCCCCACACTCGCCATCATCACCAGCAGCGTTTGTTCAGTTGTAGATCCTGCTGTTACTCAGAATCAGAATGACTAGGCTGCCACCCAAGTGGCCCTTCTCCTGACCATAAGTGTAGACATCGCGCAGTCGCTTGTAAGCCACCATCGGGGGTATGGCCTAAGCAGCTCGATCTGGCAAACTCTGCTTGGAGGGAAGTGTGGCGGTCATGACTGAAGCTACCCCAACCCTACTGGTGCTCAAGGGGGAGTGGGTGCCCATAACATAACAATTCCTACATAATCCCTTCAATGGGAAGATTCCCTCACCCACCCTGCCCATTAAGCTCCTGCCTAATCCTCTGTAGATCCCTAGCATATTCTCCTAGAATACTAGCTACTTATATTCCCTCTCCCACAACCCCTGGGTTGATGTTAAGGACATAAATTAAGGTACTATAAGAAGGAAGCCCTATTATTTACTATATCGACTTATTATGGTATTTAATTTAAGATCCTTGACAGCAACCCAGCTCAAACCCTAAACCCTAATCCCCAACTCTCCCTAAGCAACACTATACTGGGTTGCTGTTCCGGAACTTAATCCAAGTTACTACATTGGGGAAACGCTAGTAATTACTCTGTATACCCATTTACCCTAAACCCTAAACCCTAAACCCTAAACCCCCATTATGGTAACTTACCTTAAGTTCCTTTAGTAAGGAACAGTGCAACTTCACAAGGTCAGCCGCGGTACCGGATGCGAAGCCCAATCCCAGAGCTTTGCCTGGAAGGTCAGCTCATAGTGCTCTTCCCTGGTGGTCCTTGTAGGGGTAGGGGTTTAGGGTTCAGGGTTTAGGGTTCAGGGTTTTGGGTTTAGGGTTTTGGGTTTAGGGCTTAGGGTTTAGGATTTTAGGTTTGGGGTTTAGGGTTTAGGGGTTTAGGGTTTAGGGCTCTTCGCTGGTGGTCCTTGGAGGGATCCAACAGCCACTATAGGGGTTCTATTGGGGTTATATAGGGGTTACATTGGGGCTATACAGGGATCATATAGGGTGTATAGAGGGTTTTGGGTTTAGAGTGATATGGTTGCCAAAATTAGGGGTACCCTGTTGGGTGCCCCCATCATAGGGATTCTGGTCTTTTGGGGTCTCTGGAACCCCCCCGCTTTACCAACCTGAAATAGAATCTGACTACAGTCCTTGTTATACGGGGCTCCATGGGGTTCCATTTCAGGCTGGGGAATTCTGGGTACCCTACACCAAATCCAAAACCCTAAGCTAACTCCCAAACCCTAAACCTTAAGGTCTTAAGCTTCTAGAGCCCAGAGCTAAGCCTCTGGTAGGATCCCTACGAACCACAACTCAGCTGGGTTGCTATGAAATCCATTAAGCAACTTAAACTAAGTTACCATAATGTATGGGTATATGGTAGATAGTAGGGTTTCCTTAGTATAGTAGCTTAATCCAAGTTCCTTAACAGCAGCCCAGTAAGGGGATAGGAGCAGTTAGAGTTATAAATCAAAAATAACACGAACAGCATCACTGGGGGCCAGAGCAGCCACCGCAGCGGCTGTAGCAGGCTGACGAATGGCAAAGGCGCACCAGAACCCTCACCCCACGACCCAAAACTGGCCCAAAACCAAACCCCTATAGTCCCCTTTAAGTTGATAGAATAAAGGGTACAGGGTGTTGTATTATAACGTACCCAAAGCAATATTCTATCTACTTAAGGGGGACTAGGTTTCCAACCCCCCCAGAAGATGGAACCAGATATTTGCAACCTTCTCAGTTGCCCGGCTCCTGTATGTCATGAAGATCACGACACGTGGCTTTCCAGGCTCATCCGTGCAGCCAGGGCCCGCGTGCACGATTCCATCCTTGATCTGTACGGCATCGCCAGCAGAGAACTCCCCACTGTAGGACTCCACCATATGATCGTAGACGTGCTTCACTGGCAGAACCAGAGGGAAGCCTCTGCATGCGCAGCACAAGGCATCCAAGCAGCAAGGCACCATAAACAGTTTAGGGTTATAATCACCCTTAAGTAGATAGGATATGGCTTTGGGTATATTATAATAAGATCCCCATATACCCCAAATTCTATCTACTTAAGGGGGGACTATAAGGGTTCAGGGATGCCACATTCCGATATTCTGAGACAATGTTCTCTGCTGTCAGAGTTGGAAGAGTACCGCAACAACTCAAGTCCAATCCGGACCCAGTGCTTACGGAACGCATACTCTTAGAACAGAACGAAGTCCGTCTTGGAGAAAATCCACCCCACGAAGGCGCACTCAAAATCCTCTAAACTCATAAGCCCTCAAGAGCTCGGCATTGCCTTCTACAACATCGAGAACGGAGCTGTGCATCCCGAAAATGCCCCTCTCTGACACTAAGCCCACCGTGAACCCCATAACCCCAAAACTTATAACCCTAAAATCCCATAAAACCTACAAGCCTTAAACCCTATGGTTCTAAAAAACCCATAGCCCTAAACACCAAAAGCCTCCAAACCCCATGTCCAGCAGCTCTTGTATACCAGGCCAAACATCCCTTCATCCTCCAGGTCTTTCCTCCCCACCTTGTGATTTGGGCTTTAGGGTTTAGGGTTTCAGGGTTTAGGGGGTTTAGGGTTTTAGGGTTTAAGGGTCTTAGGGGTTTAGGGTTTAAGGGTTTAGGGTTTTAGGGTTCAAGGGTTTAGGGTTAGAGGGGTGAAGGGTTTAGGGTTTGGGGGCAAGTCTATTATTCTCTATATGAGCCATAGTCTGAACTCCTAGTATCCCCTGGAATAACGCCTATAGTAGTCCCCTATATAGTCCCGTATACAACCCCCTTTAAGGAGTTTAGATTATAGCTCATATCATTTGTTGTTCGAGAGACTGGGGTTTAGGGTAAGGTATTACCAGGCTAGATAGCACAGGGTTTATGGGGTTTCAAGAAGCGTTGGCTCACTTGTTTTTACTTGGTATTCGCGACGGTCTTACAAGAATTCCACGGGGTTCCAGGACACCAAAACAAGTCAGCTGAACATTTCCACAAAGGAGGGGTGCCCCAAAAAAAACAATAAAACCCCACCGGAAGGAAGCTCCGACCCAAACAAATTTGTAGACTCCAGTGCAATCGCCCTAGCTGATGTCTATCCATTGAAAGCATTGAAGCACACTCATGCCGCATTGACAAATGGGATTCATATTATAATCTCTATATAATCCCTATATGTACGATATATTCCCCATACAATCCATGATCAAAATTGCCTGGGTACCCCCATCTGTCGGGCGATTTCTTCGCGGCTCGGACGCTCCTCTGAGGAAGAACAACTGGAGGACGAGGGAAGTAGCGGATATAGCATTAGTAGCACAAATACAATACTTTGGGCAGCCATGTTAAGGGCTCTAAATCGTATCCAACCATTCATGAGTTGGGGGCAGTACCTAACTAATGCTGCACTGGGGGATGTGCACAATACAAAGTCGAGCACCTGACAATGGAACATATAGCATGAAGAATATGCATTGCCTTCCAGATACTTGTCCTGTGTTGGGTCGTAGACTAGAGTCGAGGTCGTCGGCGTCAGTGCCAGTATGACCTCAGTAGATGAGGGGGGACCTGAGTGATTACACCATGTAGGGCGTGCCTTATCATAGGTGTAGAAAGAATGCAACGGAACTAAGGTAGGTGGGGCCTCTACAGACGCTCAGACGTTGTTACTGCAACTTTTTGCAGATTAAGAGCCTGAACTTGTCCCGGAAGGAGATCCGTATGAGGCACCTGATGTCACTCCACAGGCTGCTGGGTTTGGGGTGTTGAGTTTGGGTTCTAGCGCATTAAGGGCAGGTGTTTATATGAGCCATAGTCTAAACTCCTAGTATCCCCCTTAGTAACCCCTGTAGTACTCCCCTATATAATCCCCCATATAACCCCCTTTAAGGAGTTTCGACTATAGTTCATATAAGGATGGTATAGGGAGCGCTGATTGCCTCATTTAAGACCAGGTCTTCAAAATGATGTAAGTCCTAGGCTTCGATGAGAAGAACAGCTGTCAGCAAACGCAACTCATGGTGATACTGAAGCTCCTAACTTCTGGGCTCTGAAATTTCGCGCAGATAAAGTAGCAATGACCATCACAAGCCTGGTACTGTAAGTAAGGCCTTGAATCCTTGGGCCACAGTCCGCTCTCTCAAGATCTGGCTGAAGAAAGATACCAGAAAGAGGAACTGACAGAAATTAGAAGAGCTCCATGTGTACCCTAAATTCCATGTACCCCTATAACCCCCTAAAGTCTAAACCCTTCATAAACCCTAGACCAGCAAACAATACAACACGTGCAAATGCGAAACCTGAACAGACCCAAGAAGAAGCCCGCGTCCCTCGAGGAACGTGGAAGAAACCCCCAGCCCCCCGGCACAGACGGGCGAAATCTGAAAGAAAGGGACTCTGAGCCTTAAACCCAAAGCCCTAAACTGTAAACTCCCATAAACCCTAGCCCCTAAACTCTAAACTCCCATAAGCCCCAACCCCTAGACTTCCTCGACCATCTAGGCTTGTACACCTGACCCCAAAACTTCCTAAACCATCTAGGTTTCTACAAACCCTAAACCATCTAGGCTTCTACACTGAGGAAGCACCTGCATCTGCTCGGCTCCCACGAGCGCTGCGATGTCTTCTGAAGGCTCGCCATCGTTGGCCTGCAGGCGACAATTCCGTTGAAGTACGTAGACGCGGTTTAGGGTTTAGGGGTTTAGGGTTTAGGTCCTGCTCTGTACAGGTGCTTCCATAGGAAGGCTATAAAAGTGACATGGAAGGACTTGTTCAACAACATTTGCTGGGATTAAACCCTAGATGAATCCCTGAACTCTTTGAGAGAATCAGGGAACTTTGCCTAAACCTAAACTCTTTGATAGAATCAACAAGAACTACTGGGATTACGCCCCAAATCCTACACTCTTCAATAGAATCAAGACTAACAACTGAGAGTAGACCCTAAATCCTAAACTCTTTATGATGGAATCAAGAAAATTTTGCCAAAGGTGGCACACCTCTGCTACAGCTCGCAGCTTAGACTTCAGCTCGTCCAGAAATTCGAGGAGCGCGTCGGAGAGCTCATGGCCTCAGCAAGGCTTAGGGGTTTAGGGTTTAGGGTTTAGGATTTAGGGCTTTGGGTCTAGGGATTAGGATTAGGGCTTAGGGCTTACTAGGGCTTAGGGTTTAACACAACTTTGGCGGTAGGTGAGAAGCTGCGTTTCAAGACTTCTGATGGGATTTCGGATTCAATCGAGAACCTGCTCCAACCTCCTAATGGGCCTAGACCAAGTCCGCACAGAGCAAGCCTAGGATAAAGGAAGTCATGAAATGACCCCTCTCGGCATATGCTAACCCTAGACTCCGCGCAGACCGCAGGAGTCTTCAAGCAGGCACCTCATCAAAAAGCCTTGCAAGAGACCACGGTCGCCTAGGATGGGCCCTGAATCCAGGAGATCCCTATATAGTCCCCCTTAAGTAAATAGAATATGGGGTATATGGGGATCTTATTATACTGTAGCCAAAGCCATATTCTATCTACTTAAGGGGGACTATATACCTGGTCATCGCTTCATACCAACATTACAGGCCTTGGTCTTGGCCTCTGGGTTGGTCCCGCAGCCTGAGCCCTGGCTCTTTTTGAATATATCCTCCAATATATGAGCTCTCTTAAGGGGAATACTTGATATCGTAGGGGCATGTCTAACGAAGGGATTATGTACCATACATGTACCCCGCAGGGTTCCCAGAGCCTGCAAGAATAAGCTGAGCGTGAGACCTCTCGCATAGTCCAAGAAGGGTTGGCTTTTTACGCCGAGCAGATACACCTGGCTTGGACACAGGTTTTAAGGTTTAGGGTATGAGTTCGGGAAGCTTCTTGGTGGTTGAACAAATAGTGCGCCTGTGACTATCTTACTCTTATGGAACACCAGAACTAAGAGGATCTAATGTGATGTGGCTCTACATTCTCCCTGCTTGAGACACGACCGCTCCGATCCCTGAAACCCTATACCCTATCACCACTGCAGCCTCATCATAGCAACATTCATAGTGAGCATAGCAACTGCAATGCTTGTAAGTAAGTCAGGGTTTGGGGTTCAGGGTTCAGGGCGGCTTTTGAAGGCATACTTGAACACTATGAAGAGTCTTATGAAAGTGGGTATCATGCTGCTACTTCAAATGAACCCTAAGCTCAAACCGCCACACCCGAAGACCGAAACCGCACACCCTGAGCCCTAAACTCTAAGCCCCAAACCCCAAACCCTAAACACTAACTAAATAGTAGCTTCCATTTTCTTTCCGATTATCCCCATATATCCCTATATGAGCCATTGTCTAAGCTCCTAGTATCCCACTTAATAACCCCTATAGTAGTTCCCTATATAATCCCCTACATAACCCCCTTTAAGGAGTTTAGACTATGGCTCATATAACCCCATAAAACCTCGATATCTTCTACCCTAAGCAAAAAGGAAGCCTGGCCTGCACTCGCTTGCCAGTGATCCAGGTCACAACTTGGTCCGTCCTGACAAGTGTCCCTGAATTTTCTCAGGTTTAGTTTAGGACCCTAAACCCCAGACCCTAAACCCTAGACCCTAAACCCTATAGACCCTAAACCTTCACTTTTTTCTCGGACCGTTTACCAAAAGCAGCACAGTCAGAAGCCCAGGTCTAGGGTTTTATGGCTCAGGGCTTAGGGCTATGGCTTGGGGTTTGAGGTTTAGGGTTTGAGCACGCGCGCCATGCATCAAAGTCCTGGGCTTGCGAGGCCACCCAATCTTTGGGCTCGCCCCCGCGTGTCAAATCCACCTTTTTCCCCTTGATATGGGCTGTTTTGAAAATTACCTGCTCCATTTGGGATACATATTATATTGCGGCACCTAAAATTTAGGGGTACCAAAATAGGACCCTAATTTTGGGAACTACCCAGTGTCAGTTTGAGGTCTAGGGGGGTTTAAGGTATTGCCACCTTACAGTCTCATGGCACCCAAGCCTCACTCGTTGGGAGGGTGTCATCGCGTCTACTACAGGGGCAAGTCTGCCAAGCCCCTTACTTACCCAAGCAGCTCCTGTGCAAATCTGCGAAGTCGCAAATGGCCTTCACCACTTCATCGCTCACCTCGTAACAAGAGAAGACGCCAGCAGGTTGAAGGAAGCAAAATACAAAGAAGGCCTTCTCAGACGCTTAGAAGAACTCAGAAATGAGATCCGCTCTGTAATGAATCTGCATTTGTTTCTAGGCCATCTCACTGGTGGATCCTTTTGATGGTCTGGGTTCTTCTGTCTGCTTCCAAGACGAAGGCCTGGCTTGACCTTCCAAACTAATATAGGACCCCACAACGGGGCCAAAAAGACACAGTGTGGGGTTCCACGTTAGCTGTGGGGGAAAGGAGATCCCTGAATAAGGATCTGGCAAACCCTAAAGCCGAATCCCTCAACCCTCATCGCGCAACTCTAAACTCTAATCCCAAAACCCCAATCTCAAAACTCTAAACCTTAACGTCTAATCCCCATTTCTGCGGCACAGCTTCGCTGATGAAGCCCGGCAGGCTCGAAAGGTCTTCCTGGATACCCGCGAGATAGGGGGAAACTTGGGTTTAGGGATGAGGGTTTAGGGATTAGGGATTTAGGAATTATAGGGTTCGGGATGAGGATGTGGGGTTTAGGGTTTAGGGTTTACGCGAGTTCAGGGCTTGGGGTTTGTAGTTTAGGGTTCAGGAAAAATGGAGTACTCTCTTGTAGCCGATGCAGTGTGGTAGTTACCATTGCACGTATGATCTCCATTCATGATACTTGGTCAACGCTAGCCAGTCGAGCGGAGGGCAAGGCTTTTGCGAATAGCCTGGGAAATTCAATGCTTCTAAACCCTAAACAACTACTCGCACGAGATGATCAAAGGGTCCCTGTACATTGTAATATGCCATGATACGCGAAACAAAAGTCATGCTGTCGAGAACAATGCTGCCAGCCAAAATCAAGGTAGAAACCCTCCGTAATCCTTACACTCTATGAACTAACCCTAATCCCCAAATCCAGGGCATAGCTTCCGAGCTTACTCCACAGACATTGTTTCTTGTACAACTGCGGTCGTGGGGCACGGCAGTAGAGGCCCGTCCGCTCCTCTTGAGCGACAGCCTAGAGGTCTCTTTTTCAATTCACTATATATCTTATACTGGGGGTTAGTAGGGAATAGAGGATATAATCCCCGTTAAGTATACTACTGTATACGGAATCTCTATACAAAATACTCCCTCATTCCAGCTACCCTAAACACCCTAAACCCTAAACCCTAAACCCCTTAACCCTAAACCCCGGCTAAGAAATATGGGAACAGATAAACGATGTAGGGATCCCACCAGGATGACTGCTTCAAGGGTTTAGGGTTTGGGGCTTCGGGTTAAGGGCTTAGGGTTTAGGGTTTAGGGTTCACCATGATTACAACTGTGTTGCTTCGCAAGTTAGGTTATTGCGATTCTTCTGTCAGAAAAAGGGCAAGGAGTTTAGGGTGTAGGGTATAAAAACCTTGACTAAGCTTCCCATGAACTCCTGTGCAGCGGTTTCCCTTTCCCAAAACAGGGTCCCCCCTTCGAATTGAACCCCCCAACAAACACGATCAATCCTTTCACAGGGGACCCCTGCAAGGAATCCTGTGTTTTGGAAAACCCTCAGATCCCCCTAAATCCTAAACCCTGGAGATCATCCCTGTAAGCTAGGGCTTAGATTTGGTAGTTTCCATATAGACCCTCAAATGCTATAATCCTTATTAATGGGACCCCTAAAATGGTACCCCTAATTTTGGGAGACCACCATTTAGGGTAGGGGGACCCAGATTTCAAGTCATTAGCCAGCCTGTGACCGGAAAGCTACGTTTTGTCCGCGTCGTCGAGGCTTCCACTTGCAAAGGGCACCTGAAAGCGGCGCCCTACTGAGTGTTTAGGGTTTAGGCATGCAGGAGCCCGAAGAATTAGCAATAGGTCCCTTTAAGGCCAATAGGGTTCAGGATTTAGGGGTTTATTCCCTGACAACCACTTGTAGATGATTGTTTGATTGAATGTACTCCAAGGCACTGTGCAAGAGATTTGAGAACTACTTGGGTTGGTACAACTAATCCGCAAAATCCAACGCTGTGAAACGTACAACGTGTACCCCAATGTCTAAGAACTGAACTCTGAACCCCTAAACCCTAAACTCCCTGAAGCCTACGCCCTAAGCCCCACTAAAACTAGACCAAACTTTCTTAAACCCTCAGCCCTAATATCCTAGCCACAGGCACCACCAGCAAAAGCCAGGCAAACTGCAGCAGTCTGTCTTGTCAGCTCTCTTCTGGCATGCCGTGGGGCAGACCGTGCCTCAGAACCAGAAAGGCCATGGGCTGCTGAGATGAGCTGTAGTCTAAGCTCCATTTAAGGGGGGTTATATAGGGGATTCTATAGGGAATTATATAGGGGATTATATAGGGAAGTATCATAGGGCTTATTAAGTGCTGAGATGATGCTTTGGAGCTGAATTGAAGGCTGAGAGCTGCTGGGGTTGTTTCGATGAAGATCAGAAAGCAATATGGTTGTAGCAAGCTTCCATAGAAACCCACAATCTTCCAACTTCCCACGTCCGAGGCACCGCTGGATGACTTCTGGCATCTGGTGTTTGCAGGCAAGCCGGACGCCCCAGCGCGGTGCATCCGCTTTCGCGCAGCATCGGAAGGGTAATCGGTGGAACCGGGCTACCGCTCTCTTGTGCGGGCGTGTCGGTTAGGGCTTCCAGATATTGCTGCTATGGTTCCACTGCTCCAATGCGCATATGAACTTGTTCCCAGGATTGGCTCATGAGAAAGTCTTGAGGGAGCGGCATGGGAAAGTTTCACCGACCCTGCCTTCGAACTGGAGAGGAAACTATACTATAGGGAGCCGCATTACAAGTTCAAGCTCAAAGATAGGGACTAGCACCATAATATAGCATTTTATAGTACATCTGCATAATATATAATACGAGTATGTTGTATTACAACTAATGCAGATGTACTATAATCATCACAGTCGGTGGCATGCGAGTCGCCCAGCCTCACTGTCGCTGGATGGAGGGCTCTGCAGGCACGTCTGGTGAAGCCTGGCTTGCGCAAAACACTCAGAAGCAAGCTTCAAACTGAGGTTTCCTTGGCTACGGGAACCTGTACTACTAGAAATTCGCAGTTAGGTGTGTGGGTAGTTCCCAAAATTAGGCTCCCATTCTGGTACCTCTAAACATTAGGTCCCGTAATATAATCTATACCCAACACGGGCCCATAATTTCGAGAACAACTCATGTAAGGGGGACCCCATATGGCCACAGTAATCCAAACCCTAAGGGTCCAAGTACCTAATAATCATATACTTACCCAAAACCTGTACTGTAATAGCTATTTTCCAAAACCCAAGTACCTATTTCTTGGGTGCTTGGACCCTCTGCGAAACAGAATCCTTGATGGGGACCTCTTAATCCCCACGCATCCCCAGGGTTGCTAGGAGGCCTCTCCTACGTGAGCAGTATTCCGCGCCATCTCTAGCAGTCTGCCAAGGGTTTAGGGTTTCGGGTTTAAGTGTTTTTTGTTAAGCCCTGGGGGCTTTTGATGCCTGCACGAATGCGAGGGTTTAAGGTTTAGTGTTTAGGGTCCTCTTGCCACACCCTTCTGGTCCCAGCGAGTGCTCCAACTTTGCACATCGTGTGTTCTGTTTTGCTTCAGCAAACCGTCCGGGCAACACAGGGGCCTGAATGACTACCAGTATGCTGTTGAGGTGTCTCTGAGGTACCTTCTACAAATACCCTACCGTAACTCTACGAGAAATCCGGAACCACAGTTATGGTGGCATCAAGTTAAGCCGCTCCAGTACAGTTTCGCCTGATTTAAAGAAGGCAGGGCGATGTCTCCCCTGGTCTGCTCCGACAGTCAGGTGACCTCCTTACATGGGATTGGGGGGGTGGGTCTCTCAACAGGCTGTCCCTCCTGCTTCCAGGATAGACTTGTTGTGGCAGGAATTTCGTAACCCCTGAATGTCGCGCTTCACGCCTATCTAGATTCCTGTCGAGACCATCGTTAAGGTGACCCCGGAGCACGTTGTCCCCAAGTACACGCCGAAAGCAGCCCACCCTTATCCGCGTATAATGGAGAATCAAATGGAAAAGAAATGAAAACTGGTGGAATATAGAAATTTAAGAAACTTAATTCAGTTAAGCCCTAAACCCTCAAACTCTAAACCATAAACCCTGCAAGCATCAACTGTTCTAGAGCCTCGAGCATAGGCCGCAAACCTCCTAACTAACTTTGCCAGCAGCTCGTGAGTAGCGAAGGGCGCTGTACCTCAGCGGCTCTTCGAGAAATTCTTTTTGTCGGAATGGGAAGTTGTGAAGCATGTGTACTTATTTTGAGTAAACCTGGAACCCTAAGACAGTAAGGGTTTGGGGATTAGGGGCAATTTTTTCCCAGGGACTCAACAAAGCGACCAGAATTTTGACAACCTTGCACATGGAAACGCAGATGCTCGACCTGTTCAGTGCCCGGTGATTCGGACAACATCCCAGGGTTTCTCCACACTATGGGTTTAGAGTTTTGTACAACCCCTCGGACGTTTACGTCTGCCGCAACGGCACGGGGTCCCACTTAGGCCTCAGTTGGTTTAAACAGCCACATCTTGCATCGATGGCCCTTGCACAACCAGATGAAAAAAACACAGGAACATTGCACCCAGAATTCCGGGTAGCCTCACCCAGCTGAACATTCATGTCGCTAATCTGCACACTAGACACCGCGACATAGGGTTTAAGGTTTAGGTCCATATGCTCATGATGTGAAAGTTCGAGCTCGGGTCGGGGGCCTCGAAGCCTAAGCCCTTAAACTAAAGCTGGAGAAGGATTGAGTGGAATGCCATGACTGCATGGGCAGATTCTGAAAATGTGGTTTGCCTATGGGGTCGTCCCTCAATTAACCTGTGACGAGAATCCCCTTGTGTAACGGCAAGCTACCTCTTCGACAAAATCTGATGCTTACGGGATTCAGCCAGCTGTAGGAGTCACAATCTGAAGAATGCAACAGTATGAATGTTAAGCAGATTTCGTAACAGCCCTAAACCCTAAAACCCCAACCCTAAACCCTAGACCCTAAACCCCGCAATCCTAAAGCTCCAAAGCCAGGGCCACAAGTTTCTTTGGGACCCGAGCAGAGGCGAAGCCGTTGCGGACCTCGCCAAGCCTGGACAAGTCAAAGCTAAGTGTGTAGCCTTCGCCAAGGTATAGTGTTTGGGGCTTGTAGGGCTTAGGGTTTAGAGTTTAGGGTTCGGGGGCTCGGGTTGGAGGATGAGGGTTTAGAGTTTAGGGATTAAGGTGTGGGGTTCTGGGTGCAGGGTTTTGGGGTTTAGGGCGTGTAGGCTTGAGGGATTTGGGCTTACGGTATAGGTTGGGTACTACCTCCAAACAGTAACAGTCTGCAACAGGGTTCATATGTGGGGGTGTATATAGCGATAAAATACTAAATACTGACTGTCCAGCTGTTTCTGGGTGGGGGCCGTACCCAAGTAGTACGCGGGTATGAGGACATTGGCAGGTGCTGTAAGGGACCGGGTGAGGATTCTTCTGAAACTCCCACGTAGCTAAGACATGCAAGTTCCTTCCTTGGGAAAGCCTTTACCCGGTGCGACATGCTGATGCCGCACCTAATTTTCAGAAACACCGGTTCTAGGGTCTAGGGCTGAGCCCTAGATCAACAACAGCAAGGTTTAAGACGATTTAGGGTTTGAGGGATTGAGGATTTTAAGTTTTAGAGTTTAGGGTTTGAGAATTGAGGGGGACCCCAACATGTAGACTTCAAAGTGCTGCAAGGCTCACTTTGGGGACCCCTAACTTGTGGAAGCGCTTTTCTAAGAGCGCTTCTTCCCAAATATGGGCTTCTTCCGAACTATGGGCTTCTTCCGAAATATGGGCTTCTGACCACAGATATCGCCCTTAGGGCCCATGGAGCTAGGGCTTAGGGGTGGGGCTCAGGAGTTTAGAGTTTGGGATTCAGGGTTTAGGGGCTTAGGGTCAATTATGTCAGCGGATTCCGCGTCGGCAAACGCCCTCACCGATTTAAAGCGCAACGCTTTTGAAAACGTCTTCATCTTCTACCCTTGAAAGATAAACCATTGCCATCTGCTGTGGCATACTATCATTTCGGGGTGGGGTTGCATGTTGAGGGACAGGGTAGGCTTCCTAAACCCTCAACCTCAGCCTCAGCTTACAGGCTATAGTAGGGGCATAGATTTCTGGGTTGCTGTTAAGGAACTTAAATTAAGTTACCATATTGGGTTTTTATAGTAAATAATAGGGTTTTCCCAATACAGTAACTTAATTTAAGTTCCTTAACAGCAACCCAGATTTTGGAGAATCAGCTACGCGTTTTAGGATATAGGGTTCACAGATGATTCTCAAAATCCACTCCCGAGCTCTCCCTTACCCTAAGGGTCCAAGGACCCAAATAATAGGGTCCCTCCAAAGGGTTTTTTGGGGGTCCTGTAGGGATATATGGGACTGTTTGAGGGTCCAAGGACCCAAATGATAGGGTTTTAGGGCCCAAATACTAGACTATTAATGGTATTTGGGCCCCAAAACCTTCTTGTTTGGGTCCTTGGACCCTTACGGGTAGGCACCAGTAAGCCAAACGCGCCTTCGCGACTTGGGCTGGCGGAGGTCTTCCTCAGACGCCCGCCACTGCAACTTGTCAGTGTTAAACCTCGCAGCTCAAAGGTTCCGTAGACCTAACTTAGTTGAGGGTCTAGGGTTTAGGGTTCACGATTTGGGGTTTAGGATTTACGGTTTAGTATTTAGGGTTTAGGATTTTGTTTTTATGGGACCTTTTCTCCGTGGCACAGAGTCCCACAGAAATGTTACACGAACACGGCCCGCAAAGGCTCGCACAAGAGAGCTGGAGTGCTGTCAAGAATTATCCCCTAGCGGAGCGACCCCCTGGTATGTCTGCTCACAGAGCGATCAGTCCGCCATGTTACAAGAAGGACAATCGAGGGTGTAGGGTTCAGGGTTTGGGATTTAAGCTTTTTAGGGCTTAAGGTCAATCTACCTACTGGTGCTTAAGGGGGAGTGGGGGGGGTGAATATGGGTACCTTTATAGGGAGTATATGGAGATTATACAGGGACTATTATAGGGATCCACTCCCACACTCCACCTGATGCACCGGCTTGTCGAACAAATGGGGAGCCCTGAGAACCTGGTGGTATGGGGTCCCTTTTGAGCGATTACATCCATAGCATCTGAAGGAACTGTTTAGGGTTTAGGGTAAAGGGTAAAGGGTTTAGGGTAAAGGGTCTCAGCCACAGGATCCAAGTCCTCCGACGTCCAGCAAGTATGTGAATTGCCTGTCAGTGTCTTTATTGTCCTGATGTCTGTCACAAACATCCAGTATTCCCAGCATTACGTACTGGGATTCCTGTTGATACCCGCATCATGACAATTTCTGCCATGCTAAGGTTGTCCGTCGCACTATCAGTATTCGTACTAGCTTCCTTGACATTCATCATATTATGGGGGCTTGTCAAAATTATGGTCCCCGTTTTGGGTCCCCTAAATTAGGCCCCGTATTAGGCCTCGTACTATAATAGGGACCCAAAAAGGCCCTAAACCCTAAACCGTGTGGCCCCCATATAACCAGGAACATCTGCTTGTTTACTACCCCATTACTGCATTCACTGCACAGCTGCAAACTCAGATTGCTGGGAGGATCTAGAGAGTAAAACTCCATATGGGAGTTTCTTAAAATTAGGGGTACCCTTTTTGGGGGTCCCCATAATAAGGACTATAGTATTTTGGGGTCTATATTGGGTTCCTGCTGAAATGCATCCTTCTTGAGCAGGCATGTCTTGTATCTTGTTGGCTCTAGGCAGCACAGTTTAAGCCTTGAGCATGTTTTTCATAGTCTTCAACACAATTCTTCAAGTAGTGTAGCTGTCCC
>CAJNIZ010028680.1:5837-17330 GCA_905231905.1 Symbiodinium pilosum | reverse complement strand
GGGCACCTGCAGCTCAGCAGTTCCCCTTATTTTGGGAAGTTACCATATATGATGCCATCTAATAACTACTATTGGGTATTTTAGTCCTACACCCTATGCCACAAACCTTAAACCCTAAACTGCGTTTTCTAGGACCCCTAAGGGGGATTTGTGTTCTAGATCCTGCCTGGGATCTAGGAAGCCAAGGCAGCGACAATTTCACAAGGTTGAAGCAAATCAAAGGAACCTGCGAAACTCGGTACAGCCCGTAGTAGCAGAAGAAGTTAGGATACCCAGAGGGAATGAAGCTGGGCACTGTAACAGGGATATATATATATATATGTGCATATGTATTTATGTATATGCGTGTGTGTATACATATATGTATATATAATACACATATACATATATGTGGTAACTACTCAAGGAATATCACTGGGATCGACAGTAAGGCAGTCACTATGCTTACAAGAGATGCTGGGCGCGGATGGAGGAAACCTTGCATAACTTTCAAGGCACTGCTCTACACCCTGAACCCTAAACCCTAAATCCATCCTAAAACCCCAAACCCCCAGAGTACCACTTTGGGCGTTACACTACACCCTAGGCCCTAAACCCTGGGAATTATAGCATTTGGGTGCGTCTTGGCGGAGCAGGACTTCGTCCATCTACCTCAATACTTACTGGTGCTTAGTAGGGAATAAGGGAATAGAATCCCTATATAACCGTTACTTACTAGCGGTTAGCAAGGAAAATCAGGGAATATATGATGTAGGGATTATGTAGGGATTCTAGTCCTTTATTCCATACTAAGCATGTCTAAGTCATAGGGTTACTGATGAACTGAGAGCAGGGCCGAAGCCAGCAATGGGCCGAGGACAACCCCGGCAAGGCCAAACCTATTGTTGTTTTAACTGGACCTTTTTCCTTTGTTGCTTAGGGTTATTTTTTTTCAGGCGCTCCTTTTGTTGCTATGGGTTAAGGGCTTAGGGTTTAGGATATAGGGTTTAGGGGGCTTAGCGTGTAGGGCCCAAGGCCGAGCTGGAAGACGTCAGTTTTGAAAAAGCTGTGGGCTCCGCAATGGTACAGCCAAGTACCATCAGAGTACATGAGCTATAGTCTAAACTCCTAGTATCCCCAGGAGTAACCCCTATTATACCTCCCTATATAATCCCCTATACAACCCCCCTTGAAGGAATGTAGACTATACTTCACATGCTTCGTCCAACAGGGAGATCTTATGGACATCAAGTCTTGGTGATTCGACTCCCCTAAACCCTAAACCCTAAACCAAACCCTAAATCCTAAACTATCCTCCTCTAACTAACAACTCCGCCCCTGACCCTGTAACCATGAAGCCTTCCTAAACCCAAAACCCTAAGCCCTATCAAGCGATTTCCTCCCAACCCAAAACCCACAATTTAACTACTATAGGGTAATATTGGGGTAATATTGGGGTAATATTGGGGTAATATTGGGGATAATGGAAAATAAAATGGAAGCTACTACTAAATTACTGACATGAGCCTGCAGGGTCACAAGTCCAATTCCCAAACCCCTCAATCCTCGTCTTGCAAACCTCTAATGCCAAGCCTGAGATAAGGCTACAACGCACTCCTATATACACATCCCTGGATATTCTGGTATGTCTCTATTTATACCAACCCAAACCCCAAAATCCCAACCCGGTGAAAGTAAATTTGAGCTGGGTCTGAGGTCTATAGATAGCAGAAACTTGGCAAACTAGGAAACTGACCCTAAACCTCGAAACCCCAAGCCCCTCAACCCTAAACCCAGCAAACCGCCCCAAACCCTAAACCTTAAACCCTAAACCCTGAAAGCTAAACCCTAAACCCAAAATCCCTAAACCACCAAACCACAAAACCCCCCTAAACCCCCGGGCGCCCGCGCTGGCCGACTCCCAGCACTACGCCAAGGCCCGTGAGCCAGGCGTTAGACTGACCAGTGACTTACTGGTGCTTAAGGTTTGGTTAAGGTTTTAGGGTTCAAGGGTTTAGGTTTTAGGGTTTTCTGGTGCTTAAGGTTCCCACCCCCTCCCCCTATTTGCCCGGAGCATCTTCATGCTACGTGTGCATCCAAGGTCATAGCATCCGTGTAAAAACTTCCGCAACTGCAAGATTACTGTTATTTACAGCAAAACAAGATACTAGCGAATGCATGCCGGCACCCATGATAACGTTCATTTCGACCACATCCACAACAAGTGAATACATGCCAGCACCCATAATAACGTTCACTTCGACCACATCCACAACCACAAAAACACTGCTATACGCAGCACATTCCGATGAGCGGGCATTTAATGGCGCGGGCAAATAGGGGTTGGGGGGGGGTTAAGGTTTAGTTAGGATTTTAGATTTTAGGGTTTAGGGTTTAGGTGTTAGGGCTTTGGGTTTGAGAGTTTTACGGTTGGAAATTAGATGCACAGGGGGTACATGGGTTTAGTGTTTTGGGGTTTAGGGTTTCAGGATTGTAGCTACTGTCATGCCACAATTTGCACACGATTTGGCGTCTAGAGAGTGGTCTTACTGTACTCTTGCCATTGAGAAAACTCTCAGGCATCAGTACTGCTTTGAGTAGTATTACTGACTGGCACTACTGGCAAATGTGCTAGTCCGTGTTGTTATCTGTTTGTCAATTCATGTTGTCATTGATTCCTATCATCACAGCTACGAGTAAAAGGGCTAGCATTCAGTATGCATCTTTTTAGGAGCAGCTGGCATTAGCTACGCTATGCACAGCAGGCTTTCCTGCACGACTGTAGGTGGGTCTCAAGACTCCCCCTACAAGCAAGGTGTGCTTGCGGGAACCCAAAACGGCAAATCCCTGTACACCCCAGAGGTCCCTGGGGTACCCTACGTTGAGAAACTTAGGGTTTAGGGGCACATCGCGGACGCATGTCATGCCTCAGGAATCTCAGCGTAAATGACCGTCGGAACCTTCGGCTGGCAGTTTGTTTCAATCTCTGTCTACCTGCATGTGGCTTTCTGGCTATCATGATGCTGAGTGCAGGGTCCTCTTCACATCAAAGGATCCACAGTTTCTTCGTCGTGGGGTCGGGGACCCTAAACCCTAAACAATGTTCTCTTGCGTTGAGGCTGCCACCTGGAACCATACGGCAAAGTTCAGGGCGCCGTACACAATTGCCCAGGCCTGCACAAAGCATGTGCTCGGAGTGGATTGAAAGGGAATCTGAGAATCGCACTGGCACTCAACATAGCATTTGAAAAGTTGAATGACAGGATTTTCTAAACCCCAAACTACCCCTAAACCCTAGACCCCCAACCGCGGTATCACTGCAGTGGCAGCTACACTCTTCCCAAGATGAAGGTCTGAATCGACAGTAATCCCCCTGCCCCGATATTAAACCCTCCCACCCTCCCCCCCCTGATATTAAATACTCTCAAAATATTCTAATATACCACATAATAGGAGTATTTAATATTAAGGGGGGTAGGGGAGCTTAATATCAGGGGGGAGGGGATTACCCCGTGCAGATCTGGCCTTTTCACCCTGCCACCAAAGATACACGGCCGCCCAAACCGACACACTCCAAACTGGCGATACCTGCGCCAGAAAAAGGTGAGGATCTTCATGTGTTAGTCTTAGTAGTTTCCAGAAATGAGGTAAGCCCTGGTGTTTGAAAATTTCGACTTCACTGCGAAATTTCAAGGCTCCACAAGCCCAGATTTAGAGGCACACCCACCGAGGCATGCAAAGCTACGTCAAACGCATGCCGGCCAACTTGTTGCATTCAAATCCTGACATGAGGGTTTCTCAGAAAGAAAACCCTAAATCCCAAAACCCGCATGCCCTGAACCCGAAACCCCTAAACCCTAAACAATCAACTCTCAACCCCCAAACTCTAAACCCCTAAACCCTAAACCCTGAGGCACTCCCGGCGAGTCAGAGGGGGGTTTCCGCTTGAGGGCTCATCTTGAAATCATGTTCTTTGGAGGATATTTTCTGTAACACCACATTACTGCAGGATAGGGTCTAGGGTTTAGGGTTTGCAGGGTTTAGGGTTTATGGTGTAGCTTCCATGTCAGGTACATGTGTCTTCGACTTGATTCTGCATTGTTGGGGCATTATTTCTGTGTATCAATATACCCCCTTTGAAAAGGCCTAGGGTGTGCATTTCATTTCCTGTGTTCGTGTCCAATTTGGTTCTCCGTTGCTCCTAAATATCATACCTGTAAATCCCCATGTACCCCATTATGAAGGCAGTGCAAAACATTGCACTAGCTCCACACACCCGGGCGAAGAACTCAAACGCGCTGCCTTTGCTGTTGCCTCGCTATGGACTAATGCTCCTATCTTGAAACTAAAGGGACTTTACTGGGAACCCCAAACAGGGAACCCCAAGAATATAATAGGAATATAATGGAATATAAGGACCCTGGTAAGTATATTCCTATTATATTCCTACTACGTATACTCTTGGGGTTCCCTGTTTGGGGTTCCCAGTAAAGTCCCTTCAAAAACTGTTTCAGAAAGCAACCCAAAGATGCTGAATCAAAGCGAGCGGATATGGTAGTTTCCATACGTAGGGGGGCCCCGCAATGGGCCACAAAGCGTTATAATCTTTCATATTGTTCTTAGCAGCATTATTATGAAGCCTCCAAAAAAAGGATCCCTAATTTCCTGAAACCCTCATGCCTTGATTGTGTTCTGTTGCTGATTCACGTACGTATGTCCCTCAACAATCACCACAATCAAGCCTCGTAACGCTAAACTCAATCCTAGAATCCAAAATGGATTGATTCATTCAGCCCTGTACTCCTTAGCGCTGATCACACCAAATTGCATACCCACACTTAGGGAGCTTTCCTTTTTACCCTTAAACTTTGTACTTTTGGGCTTGGCTTCTTTAATCCATGGAACACATCGCATTATTCGGCTATTTGGGACCCGAAACCCTAGAGCACAAACCTCGCTTAACAAACCCTAAACCCTAAACCACGTGGCTAACTCAAGCTGCAGACTTCACGTCTCATTTGACAGACAACTCAGCTGAAGTGTGCCTAGACCTTATAGTCTCCCTTAAACAGAACGAACGAGGAATTGCCCAATATCACAATAAGATCCCAATATACACTAAGCCCTAAACCTTGAACTTTGAACTCCAAGCCTTCTACCTAAGGGGAACCCTAATCCCAATATACCTTAAAATTTAAACCTTAAAACCTTACCCCTTTAAAACTCCAAACCCGCCACTTACGGGGGACTCTAAGCCGTGCACTCCCGTCCTTTGGCACTAACGCCAGGACAGCAGAGAGCACAGTTGGGACGACCACAACAGGTAGATTACCTTAGTCCAGGGTTTAGGTTTTAGGGCTTAGGTTTCAAGGTTTGGTGTCTACAAGGCTATGCGACCACAGTCTCCATTTCCGTGTGATGATGCATTCTTCGGGTAAAAGCCTTCAGGGTTCCGTTGCATTTTGCATTTGCTTGTTCATTTGATTTTCTATTCCTGGGAGGTGATGTAACTATCCCCCAAACCCTAAATAGCAATTTCCAGTGTCTGTGCCATTACCTTTGCACAATCCCAATTGTTGTTGAATTGAGGCGGTGTGGCTGCCAGTTGGAAATCAGAACAAAACCTCCGAAGGTTTCATCGGCATGACAGCGCTACATTTTTCCACTCGCTTCCGTGTCAAACATGCTGGCAGATTCAAGATTTGAACTATTGGGGATTTCTCAAACTGTCCCTATCAAATCCGGGGTTAAGACTGCCATAATCCCTTTGTAATCACTGTATATCCTTAAAATGATAAGGGCCTTCCATATCGTTCATTGCTTTCACTAGACAAAGCTAAAACTGCAGCAACTAAGACAAAGCGAACTGCGGACTTTCACTCCTTTTTTCTTGGCGAGAGAGCTGGGATCTGCGTTGGACCCATCCTCCCAAATTGGAGGACAGGGTCAAAGCAAAGAAGCAAAGCGAGTTACAAGCATACAAACATAGATCACAGTATTCCCAATGCGGAAGCAACAGCGTAAAGTGCATAATAAGAGGCAAAGCATCAAGCTTGCAAAGCTCCCTAATCACACAAGCAAAAAACATACATGAGTGCACACATGCAACGAGAAACTCCCAAGCGTAGCGACTCTCTATGATGTCAAAAGTCTTGATGTCTTGCGTATGTGTCTTCGAGGAGCCAAAGCTCCTTAAATATGTAAGTATATACCTGAAATAGCCAGGCATAGAACGAAGCGCTGGCATCATCTATTAGGGTAACCAGAAAAGACTACCTGATATGAGTTGGATAAGCTGGATGTACTCGGGTTCGTTATTCCGTACATGGTTTCTACAAACACCTGTAAACCCCAATATCAGCCCAGTTTCCATGTCATTGCGTCTGTTTTTGTCTGTTTGGTCACAAGGCTTCTGTCGCGCGATTTCCAATGCCAAGCAAAAGGCTGGCTTGATCGGCAGACAAAAGCAAGTTTGAACAGTATATCCAAAGTGCTCGTGCAATTGACTTCAAGCCAACTCGGGCATCGAACACGTCTGAATCTCTGCTTGTAACGGACAAAGTCTTTCGGCATTTGCTACAACGCCAAAAGCAATGTTCATTACGTTCTTCAAGCTTCCAAGAAGGAACTTTTGTGCCTTGACCATCACACTTACAAGATCCCAGGGAAGGTGTTCTGTGATTGCCCCGTCCGTGCCCTAGGGCAGCGCTGTCGGCTTCGATAATTAGCCAGCAACGCGCACGCTGACAGCTGAGCCACTGGCTGGCCAGCATGCGGACTTTGCCCATGATTGTTGGGGCCAGGCCGCTCGAGTCTTTGAGCCGGCCGTTGGCAAGGACCTCCTTACAATAGCCAGTCCCGCTTGCAGGGACATGGTTTAAAAAACAAGAGGTGGCTGCGGGGCCTGCGTTCTTATATAGGTATTTTCGATGTTTTGCAGGGCTTTCATATAGTTATGGTATGTATTTGCTCATGCATCGGCTGAATTTACACAGGCCCCATAGTAAATCCTAGGATTATGCACATAGGCTTCTAAGTACGGGTTTCATATAGTTCTGATGTGTATTGCTTAGCATATGCTGGCTCCATAGCATGTTAATTGTGCAATGTTAACATGAGCCTTTAAACGAAGATATGTTCTGAATCCCTATGATTTATACCATGAAGCTCTTATTGGACTATGGATCCTGTCTCTCTTTTAAATATATATATATATATGGATGGACATCAAGAACAGGAAAATATCTGGTTTCGAAAACCCAGGCCAAACAGCCACCTGCTCTCATAAAAAAAGGGCGCGCGTCAAAGACTACGCAGCCTACAGCCATTGTTCGAGCAAGTTGCTACTTGGCCCTTGCCGAAGCGCAGCGGTGACAAGCCGCTGGCGGGGCTTTGGGCCACGTGGTCCCCTGTTCCTTGTGCATGGGAACAGTGGGCCCTCAAATGCCTGAACCAATGTACCCCATCCGGAACCAGAAAACGCGTGCTTCCTGGTCCCGTGGGACCTCAGCTGGGAAAGTGGAAGAAACTTCCGAAACAGGGGCTTAGGCTATGCGATTTGGAAATTATCTTTCGTTGTAGAGAAGCTTGTTGTGCAAAAAACTGACCTCCAAAATCCAATCCAAGGCTACAGTAAATCTGCACATTGATCCTCGTAACATCTTGAGTGTCGAGATTTTGTGAAATTTGGCTTAACATTGCCGAAGCCGTGACCAACAACATCAACTGCCAAGTGAGCTCATCGCCGTGACCTGCTTTGAGGCGGGCTAGTGTACTGACCTCAACGAGGATGTCAACGTCAATGTATTGAACCACATCAGTCGCTGTCGGGCCGATGTAGATGCACGGTCCGTTCACTGCCAGATTGCACACATGGCCATCCACTGCAGAAAGCATGGACATGTCGGAAAAAACGATTCGCAACTGATATGTTATTCACTGAACACTGCCGCCTGGAAGACTTGTTTTATTTGGACTTAGTGTCCTCGATTCTTCTGTGCGCTCAAGCTACCAACATCAATTCTGGCAATCCATGATTCTCTTGCCGTTCAACCCAACCCTAGACCCTAAAGCATATGCTATAGTATACTGTATAGTATGGTAAAGATTGCCCGCTACATAGTCCTCTATACCATACTCTACAGTATACCATCGGCTTGAGGTCAAACGATTTGTGGCGATGGTGCAGTCCAGGTTTATGTGAAGGCACAGAAAAGCATGCTATAGGTATAGGATAGTATAGTATAGAGTCTAGTATCCTAATATAATATACTGTAATATAATATAATTTAATATAATATATATTTTTATACTATAGTATACTATCCTATACTATACTATAGTATAATAAAATAAAATATAATATAATATAATATAATACAATATAATATAATATAATATAATAATGTATAGTACAGTCTGGTAGACTAGAGTAGAGTGTAGTATGTATGGTATGGTATAATATGGTATAGTATAGTATGGCACAATTATTGTTGATGAGGATTGAAACGGCTGGCGAACAACACTCAGTGGTTTTCAGGGCTATGTGTGTCAGAACCTGTCAGATTGGGGATGCAAGTATGTGAGTATGTTAGGGTTTGGGGTTTAGGGCTTAGTGGTGGAGGCTGGTTGAGGCTTGGGATAGCCTTTGGGGTAAAAGGTTTGTACAGGGAGGCTGGTCGGCATTTTGGGGTGGATTGTTGGGATGGTTCTGCATATGGGGCGTTTGGTCGGGGCGCGCTAGGTGGCTCACATGTTTCGGATCAAGGTGGGGTCCGGGCTAACCTCGGGATTTAGGGGGTTTAGGGTTTAGGGTTTTGAGTCTAGGGCTAGGGTTTTGGGTTTAGGGTTTTGGGTTTACGTTTTTGGTTTTCGGGTTTTGGGGTGACCCACGAAATCTAATCACAACCTTGCTAGCAATAAAACCCCAAACAAAGGAGTGCGGTCTGAGATGGCAGCCGAAGGAATACAGCAGCCAAGTAAAAAGAGCATGGAACCTTCAGCAGGTTTCGGGCTCATAGGGATCAAGGTAACGGGGTCAGGGGGTTAGGGTTTAGGGGTTTAGGGAGTAAGGTTTGGATGGGTTTAGGGTCTAGGGCCTGGGCAAAGGGCTTCACCACTATGCTGATGAATATTGTCTTTCATGTCGGTGTGCTGATGATCCATTATACTCCATACTGCAGCCTAGTATATCTGAAATGCATGAACAAAGCCAAACAAACAGGTCAGAATGGAATAGCAAATGGTGCAGCGTAACGTGACCTATAATCCAAAAACCCATTATCCCCCGTAATAACCACGAACGTAGTCGCCTATAGAATCCCCCACATGGCCCTCCTTTAAGGAGTCTAGACTCTGGCTCACATGAACCAATCTAGAATCTAGAAACCCTAAATCCTAAACCTTATGTCAACCGTTATAGTAGTTCACTTTTTCTTTATCATTATCCCCATATAACCCTTATATGTCCCTATATAACCCTTATATAACCTTATATATCCCTGTACAACCCCTATATGACCCCAGATCACTCCGCAGGCTCATCTGTCTCATGATACCACGGCTTCGGTAAGGTCCAGACGCTGACATCTTCATGGCCGAGACCAGAACCGCTCGCCTCAGCCGCTAGGAGTAAGTCTAGGTTCCCCAGTAACCCATGGATAATAAGGGTACCCCTTTTCCTACTCTTCATCTTTAATGAGGAGACCCCAAAATAAAAAGGGCAAAAGGGTATTACTGGGGTACCTAGAAGTGCTATCACTTGAGGGGTTTCCCCAAAATTGGGTGCCACTTTGGGGGTCCCAAGAATAAGGATCATAATATGTGGGGTCTGTATTTGGGCTCTCCTTATTTTGGGAAACTACCACCTCTTGTTGATGAATACTAGGAATACTCCCAGCGGCGTAGCAGCCACGGCACAGTAGCAGTAGAGGTAGTCTAGTAGTATCAGTCATTTGCGCTGAAGACATAAGTAGCGCAGGTTGTATGGTGGTACCGTTGCTATCTGAAGGACAAGCGGCATGACTCGCTCGCTTATGCGGAAGATGACCTGGCAGGGGCGTGCGACGCGCTGGGCCGGCGCACTGTCCAAATTCATTCCGAGACCTGCTTCTGGTCCACCACCTTCAGGAACTCCCCCACAACTGCCAGGCAGGACTCCTTTCACTCATAGCGTGCCCATGGTACCTCAAAATGGCGCAGGAGAGGGAGCAGGATGCACACGTCCTTGGCTGACAGAAGGTAGAAGAGCGCCGTTATAAAGACGACCGCCTCGAAACGAAATCGCCAGTCTGACAGTGCACCTGCGCCTCGCGATCTTTATCTTGCGCCTGGCCCAGCACAGATGAGGCTGACGAGAGCGTGTCAAGCAGCGCCATAGGGACGTTGTAGGTAAACCTCATGATGGCAAAAGCACAAGCTGAAACAGAAGGAGTGACCGTGTGACAGTCCATTGCGCTTAGTAAAGGCCATAGCAAGCAAGCCCATTTCCAAAACTCCTTCCTTATACCTCTGGCTGAGGAGAAAAAAAGTGATGGCCATGCAGTGAAGGCCTAGGAGGCAATAGTTGAACACAGAGGCTACTGAGAAAAACTGAGGCGCCACACTTGGCAAGGAGGGTCGTGCCATACGCCGCCCCATCTTTGATAGCCTTCGGCAGGCATACAAACAGCCGACTGTGCCACTGTATAGCATCAGACAAAGATATGAAGTCTTCGTCCTTACAGCCAGCAAGCTGGGACTCAGGTCTTAAAAGATCACTTTCACTAGGCCGTAATGCTCCCCTGTAGTTACCAAATCGTGGAACATCTGAGATACTCCTGTAATCCCAAAGGTGGCTCAGGGCTTCGGGTAAGCAATGCTCTTGCTGCAAAAGAAGCCAGAACCCTAAATCCCTAACCCTAAACCCTAAACCCTAAAACCCAAAACCCTAAACACTAAATCCCTAAAATTTGCCCAAATTCATAAGGATTTGGTTTTATCCACGGAGCCCTGCGCCCTACAGGATTTAGCGTTTAGGGTAGAGATCCCAATACCCCTCAACTACGGAATATGCCTTAAATCACATAAGGGTTTTGGACTTGGGGTGTAAGGTTTAGGTGCCTTAGTCCCATTAAAGGAGGTATAGTCCCCCTTAGGTAGATAGAATATGGAAGTGACCAAACTCACAAGAAGAGCCCCATGCACCCCATATTCTATATACTTAAGGAAGACTATAACACCAAACGCATCAGATTTGTTTTCTTGACTGACACTGACGAGCCTCGGCCGTGCTGCTCTGTGACGCGCCGTGGTCACCTGCGCATAGATCAGGGTTTGGGATTTAGGCTTTTGGCATTACGGGTTTAGGGGTTCAGGGGGTTTAGGGGTTTGGGGTTCAGGGTTTTTAGGGGCTTAGGGTTTGGGGGGTTCGAGGTTTAGGGTAAACCCTAAACCCTAAACCCTAAACTTCAGGGGCTTCGGGATTGCATCCCTCGAATGGAGACTCAAAATGGAAAATGACATGGAACCTGGGAT
>CAJNIZ010028669.1:37956-75664 GCA_905231905.1 Symbiodinium pilosum | reverse complement strand
CTGAACCCTAAACCCCCTAAATCCTGAACCCTAAACCCTAAATCCTGAACCCTAAACCCCCTAAATCCTAAGCCCTATGACAAGATCCCATGGCCAAGGAGTATCTATTCAATCAGACCTGCCTTGAGGCCCGAGAAATTGCAGGTTGGGTGTAGGGTTTGGGGTGTAGGCTGTAGGGTTTATAGGGTTTATAGGGTTTATAGGGTTTGTAGGGTTTAGGGTATAGGGTTTGAGGTTTAGGGTTTACAGGGTTTAGGGAGCATGGGTGCCTCTCCAACTCATGGTATCAAGGTTTATTAAGGTTTTCCGGGAATAGTGCCGGCAAAATTTAGAATCAAAGGCAAAAACATGGAACACGATTTGTCAAGTGGGGCAACTGATGCTATTGATGCTCAATTTGCGTCACCTTCGTATACCAAAATAATTACCAAGGTGCACAGTACTTCGGGTCGCTTAGCGGTCTCTACACAGCGGTGATGAAGGTCTGCCTTCCGAAGATGATGCGGCACACAATCTGCTTGTGCTTAAGGACCAGTGGGGGGAGTGAAGATAGGTAACATTGTAGGGATGATAGGTAATCAATACCCACTGCAGTCTCCTGTAAGCACCAGTAATACAAACTATGATGAGGATCTATGCCTTCGTTTGTACTGTGGGCCACAGAGCACCGCAACTTGACGAAGGGACTATACAGGGACCATGAGAGACTTCCATCGTAGGACTTCTCGTGGTACATGCAACCAGCTTTGAGAACCAGTTACGCCTCAATCATGTCTTGCTGAATGTGGATTGAACAGACATCACGCTAAGCAAACCTTGCAGCCCTGAGTTTGGATTGGCTTACAGCCAGGCTTCAACAATCCCTTTCTTCTGAACACCAAGCAGTTCGCTTCGCTGCCCCATGGTCGTGAGGGCAACACTATTCCTCCACTTAATCCTCTCCTTGGGACTTAGCTTGGACCTTAGACCCTCAACCCTTTAGGATTCCCTTCTACTCCTATGAAAGGTACCCAAGGGTTAACCCTTAGTAGGGGTCCTAAGTGCCACTTAATCCTGGACCCTGAACTCAGAAAGCCTAGACCCGGCAAAGAACAGGCAAGGCTGGTCCAGGAGGCGAGGCCGCTGCTCCAGCTCTACTGGACCATGTGGCCCTCATGAAATTCAGGAATCTTACCCTAGAAGCCCAGGTACCCATATAGTAGGTGCTTGGGTTACAGATAGTATGTAGTTATATAGGGACTTAAGGACAGGAACCCAATATATGTGTATATATATATATATGTATATAGGTAACTGGGCTTTCAGGGTTATAGGGTTGGGTGTAGGGTTCTGAATCTCCCTTGGGATCTTCGGGATGGTAGAGGTAATGTAGCTGCAAGGATCTTGCAACAGCATGTTCATGTGTATGTTAACCTCCTGAGGCGAGTAGAAACTAGAGGGGTTTTACGTTGAAATCACAGACGCTCGAAGCGTACCTTGAGCCGTTAACGTCTCGGCCTCATGGCTGGCAGAGACAGACAGACAGAGTGACATAGACACTTTGCCCTTCATGCTCTTCATCTCTGCCCCAGACTAAGCCCCGTTCCAAACACTATCAATCACTCAGTGCATACGCGCTAGAAGTGAAACAACGACCACCGACAGCGCTGAAAAGTAAAGAGATTGAATCTTACGTTGTGACTGCTGCAGCTGTGCTAACCTTGACTTCGCCCCACGAGCCATGCATTGAAGTGCCGAACTGCAACACAGAGAGGGAGAGAGAGAGAGAGAGAGAGGGAGAGGGAGAGAGGGAGAGAGAGAGGGAGAGGGAGAGAGGGAGAGAGCGAGAGCGCGAGGCGAGAGGGGGCAGGGACACCTAACACAACGGAAGAGCCTTCAGGGGAGCGTGATTTGGCTGATTCGCCTGCGATCGGCTACATTCTTCTGCCATTTCGAATTTGTCTTCGTGAAGTTTTGTTCTTCCCTCAACTTCTGTGAAACATACCTTCAAAGAAATCCGTGTGCATGGTGGTGGAGCCGGAGTGCGTTTCAGAAACAAGCTCCCCAAGTTGCAGCTGAGGGTGAGCAAGGCAGTGCCAGAATAGTCCAAACGGTACGAGCAGGTCAGCAGGAGCTGCTCATGAAAACAGCAAAACAAAAGCTCCTAGAGGTGTCGACAGCCAAGTTGCCCTAGCCTTGGCTTCTGAAGATAATGTTTTCTGTTGAAGGCTGGCCACGGTGGTCAGGTCAGCGAAGCCGCAGAGAAGTCTGCGGCAAAAATTGTGCCGATATTTATGAAGTGTTTAAGCCAGTGATTGGACCACGGTGACAGACGCTGGGAAATTTGGAGGCAAAGGTCGTTTTGGAAGGTTATTAGGTTATCTGTCAAGCCCCACGGGCAATTCCATTTCGTCCCCAGCCCACATACAAAAGAGCAAGCTCGCCCGCCCCGCACGCACGCCCGGTGAAGTTTGTCCTTGCCATGCCGCGTCGTTGTGCAACCCCTGTAGTTCTCCTTAAGCTGGAGTTTGATCTTGCATGATGCAACCCAGCCGCAGCCAAGACATGATGCCGCAGGTGATCTTTTTAACAAGACATTATTGAAACGTCCAAGTCTCATGTCTGTTGAGGACCTTCAGGGTCTCCATGGGCATGACGGACGATGCTTGTCCGCAGTACGTCTGTCTTGTTCCATAACATCAGGTCCTGGGAAACAAGTTCCACAAACTTCAGCGAATTCCGCTGTAATAGCATTCAGCAACACCATAGGCATCCCCAAAGCGAATCCCAAATACCAGACAAAGAACCTTCTCATGAACTGTCGAATGGACCATCATCTGCAATCCGTAAAGTCCGCTGCCGGCATTTGAAAAGTAGTTCGACCTCACAGCAAGCATGGTTTGGACTGGTGTTCGTGTTACACCCTAACCCCTAAGTCCTCAGCCCTGAACCATAGCGTGTTTGGGCCTTGCATGAGGGAGGATGTCAGCCAGATTGCCCTGCAGCACGGTTCCGGGTCTTAGTGCGTTTCAATGTTTTGGCTACTGAACATCATGCGTAAAACGCAGTACCCCGGCAAAGGAACGCCACGGGGGGGTCTGCGCCCTTGCAATATATGTAGTGGAACTATATTGGGATCACTACCATACCTGGCCAGTATTAGAGGAAGAAGCTATGATTGTCCGTCATGCAAGATCTGTCACCCAAGCCGGGTACAGGTTCATCCTCTATGCTTTTTTAAATGTAGATCGGGCTCGAGGGCTCGCAAAGTAGACTCAAAACATGGCATCCCCCTAAATCTGCCTATACGAGCCATAGTCTAAACTCCTTAAAGGGGGGTTATATGGGGATTATATAGGGAACTACTATAGGGGTTATTAAGGGGGATAGTAGGAGTTTTGACTATAGCTCACATGCCCATGGCCGAGGAAGAGGGTCGACCTGTGAACGGGCTGGCGGCAGCCGCGGAGATTGCAAATGGAAACCTTCCTTCCTTCTTCGAGGACATGGGCAGATGTCAAACTGTGTCAAACCACTCCATCTAGCCATGAAGTCCATATCACAAGGACGCCCCCAAATCAGAAAGCATGCCGCTCCAGGCTTGTGCCGATCATAAGAGTGTGCTGAGCATAGTATTGAAGACATGGTGCCCCTGTTGGAAGGTCAAGTATGAGAGAGCAGCAAGGCCCCACAAACGTGGTGCCAGTGATAGTGGAAGATGCGGGAATGCATATTGCGCATCCAACGATGCTATGCAAAGTATGCACAACATGCCTGATATGCACTGTATGCGCTGCATCGCAAAGCTTGAGCAGCATCACATGAAATCGAGCCGTGTCAACTTCCTTGGAGGGGCCAAGATCAAGCAATACTGCGCTTGGTTTTGCACGGATTTCAGATGAACAAATGTCTTTCCTTGCGAGGTTTCTGCAAAACCAAAAAGGGTTTAGGGTTTAAGAAAACACCAGGAGAAATAAACCACTCCGATTCACCTGTTTACTGACAGCTTTCAGGTTACTGCTGCTATTGGAATAAACACAGGGGTTTCCGTAAGCGTAAAGCGATTCTAGTCCCCGAGTATGGAATTCCCCCAAGACCATAATTAGATCTCCATATACCCCAGGCCCGTAGGGGCTATGCACCATTCTTAGCGTTGAGATTCACAGAGCCGTGGAAGGCTTTTGGCACTCTTGGCCCTTGGGAACTAGGAGACATAGAGAGGGGGAAAAGGGGGAAATGTATCATACCAGGAGCCGCCATTTGAGGGTTTAGGGAGATACCCATTACGTGAGAACGACTAGCTTCGCGCGTGGTAATTTGAAAAAGTCTAATCTTCTGGTCGGCTTGTGGACGCGAACAGAGAGGATCAAGGTTGATAGGATATCAGAGATAGCCATCAAAAACTTGACGCACGAGGGCTTGGTGGCATTTGCTGGTTGAACCATGCCTCCAAATTTGTAAAGTTTCTGCTCACTAACCCTAAGGGCCCAAGTACTCAGATATGAGCGTTTTAGGTCCCATATGCCAGAACCTGAATCGTATGTGGGACCTGAAACCCTAAAATGTGTGTACTTATAGCCTCAGGGTAGCTGCCAACTGACCCTAAACCCTAAACCCCAAACCCTAAACCCCTAAACAAACCCCAAACTGTACGTAAACCCTGACCAAACATGCTCCATTCGACCTGACAGGACTCTGGCGGGCTGCCGGTCTTTGCCAACATACTGATGGGTGACAGGCCGGAATAGGGGTTTAGGGTTTAGGGTTTAGGGCAGAATTGGAGTTGCACAGTACAAAACAATTTAATCCCCTCCCCTATATGGGCTATTTTTAGGGTTTGGTGTTCAGGGTTTAGGGCTGGTATTGACCCCTAACGTTAATACTCCAAATCTGTGGTATATTATGGGGAGGGGATTACTGTGGGTGTTAGCAGGTCAATAAGGGAATATGATATACAGGGATTATGACGGGATTATTTCCCCTTAGTCCCAAACACATGAGCTTGAATTGATGCCCAAAATATGTTTGATCGGAAATATGTACGAATTTTCCGGCCCATCTGGAACAAGTTCTCTTTGCAAAGCCTCAGACTGCGCAGGCTCGAATCCTCAAGCACCTTTTTGGACATCGCTGTACGCTCCACATTACGTGATTGCCCAGGGCCGCCGGACCCACAAGATCCTTGGCATCAAAGAATGGGATCATTGATTCTAAGAGTTTGTATAGGGGGTATAAACACATACATATACAAATATATGTATGAAAATGTAGGGTTGATAGTTTTAGGGACTGGAAACAGCAAACTATGGTCTAGGCTTTACGGCCAAAATAAGGAGAATAGTGGAGAATCAAATCGAGAAGGAAATGGAGAATGAAATAGAAGCTACTATTGGTGGGGCATATTGACGTGGCCTTGATGCGTGTCATGTTCAGCCTTGTTGGGGCTGTTCGCAATGTTCGCGGTCTTTGTCCCTCATGTCCTACCTTATTGACACCTATGCAAGATGCCTGTGATGCTTCACAGAAGGGTCGGTGCCTCCTCTACCCTCAAAATGTGTGAAGTCGCAAAAGCTTATTGCTTGAGATGGTTTGAGGTTTCCTACAAGGTTCCTGAAAATGATTTTTACTTTCTGTTACCTAGAATCCTAATATTAGCTGAAATGATAATTTCTACTGGGGTTCCAAATGGTAGTTTCCCAAAATAAGGGGACCCCAATATAGACCCCAAAATACTATAGTCCTTATTATGGGGACCCCCAAAAGGGTACCCCTAATTTTGGGAAACCCCCAAATCCCTTAGAGTTTCCGGTTTACGGTGTGAGGGCCTTATCCGCGGCCTTGTGCCTGGAACAGGTGACGATTCCCGAGCCAAAGGCATCGTTTCGCATGTCAGATGTTGTTCCAACTTCAAGTAGCTACTGGTTTCGGCAGTTTTGCCAGAACACATCTAGATCTCAGCGATGTTTTGTTGTTCAAATTTCCTCGGTTAATGTTGCTTCGGATAAGGACTTGTGATTGCAGTTTCATTACCTGCTATCCTCATTGCCCACTCCAAGGATACAAGCCGCAGTTCAGGGTTTAGGTCTGCGAGGCTGGGCGGCAGTGCCCAGACCCTACCCAAAAGGGCGTGGAAAGCTCTAAAAAGCTCAACCAGGCTCAGTGACTTTGTTGGCTGGGTCTTCCTACTCCCTTGAAATGCTCAACCCGTGTATGGGCTTCTGAAGTAGAAGCCCTGATGAGCTAGACAGAACGGTTCTTGTGTCTACTCCCCAAAGCCTTATGCTAGTGCTTCGGGCCTGTTGGTGGTGAGGGCTATTTCCCATTATTCTGTTTAGTGCACCATACTTTGACATACCATGGCGGCCTTTGCCTACGTTCTTAGGATAAATCCAATCAGTTCTCCTCCAACAAAACCTTTAGTAGCAGGATATCTGAGTGGACTACAGTAGAAGCTTGTTATCGAGACTACTCCCCTATACTGTAATGTTAAGCTATTGCTAAAATCTTGTGTGTATATACATATGTATATACATATATGTATATGTATACATATACAGTCATATGTCTAGGAATGAAGGCCCCTGCAATACATTCATCGCATTCTTGAGGAGGACGCTCCAAGGAACCCTTTTCACGACTGAACAGGCCCTACAATACCTTATCCCATCTTTGAGGAGGACGCTCCAAAGAATAGCACCAAGTTTGCGGTGATGAGCATCCTCTTGGCCTCTGCAATGGGTGTCCTGGCCGCTTGACTGCAGCATTGCAAGCGTTAGAGGATTAAATGTGAGTTCCGAAAAACCACGGCCCCCTCCCAGAGGCTTCTATAAGGAAGATTACTGTAATTAGTTTGGTATTAAAGTAAAGGGGGTGAAGGACAGGAAGTTTTCTAGGGCCCCCTTTGGGGGCTTCACAATATTTGGTTAGGGGCAGGTCCTTGTCAGTTTCAATGGAAAGTTTAGGGAGAGACTGCAAGGAAGACAAGGGCATGAACGGAACTGCAATACACGACTTCAGGGATCAGTTTCATCCGTGTCTGCGACCCCGACTTGACAAGGCTTGCCCTTCTCAGCCTGTGTCATTTTAGCTAAGCCAAGGGTCGTGAACTTGATGAGAAAGAAGGAGCCCCCCCCGGCCTCCAAGGTATAAGCGCACTTTCTTCACATACCCGATCAGGAACACAACTACATGTTCCGCTCCCCCTGTTAGAGAAAGACAGAGAGAGAGAGAGAGAGATATATATATATATATATTTATATACCACATATATAAAAATGCATATGTCCCCCCTAACATAGGTAGATGTAGCTCCTACTTTGTCCCTTTCCGCTTTCCATTCACTGTCACTTTTTTTTTCCGGAAATCGTGGGCCCCTGTCTTCCTTGCCGGCACCCTTTTTATGGAGCTCGCCAGATAAGATCTCACAAAGGAGCTTGCATGTTGGACTATAGCAATCGCACATAAGCCCATTAGACATTGTCTTTCGGCCCTGCGTAGAGCCAGGCGGGAAGGGAAAAACGGACCTAGAGGACCCCCACCTACCCTTCAATGAGGTCTATGCAGGGAGCAGGGACAAAGAGGTTCTTTCAGCCTTATAGAGGGTACTTGGAGGGTCATGGGATTATGAAGGCACTGGGACTTTGGGCCTTCCGCGCCCTCCGCGCCCATGACGCCGAGTTCCGGCGGCGCTCCCTAGCGAACGTCACACAGGTGAAGCACTGGTTAAGGCTTAAGGGTTTAGGTTTAGGGTTTAGGATTTAAGGCATATTGATATTGAAGATGGCATAGTATCAAAGCGCATACACATGCTTTTGCTTAACTATATCGGTATGCTTATGTTTGGGACTTCATATGTGTTGTTTTAGCCCATGTTTGAAGTATGGTCAGATCCACCCTGAGACAGTTGTCATTTGCCTCGCAGCTTGTTTCATTGTGGCCGAGCAGGGTTGCATTTTTTGAGGGGTCCCATATGAGTCATAATCTAAACTCCTTAACGGGACTTATTTAGTGATTATATAAGGAATTGCTAAAGGGGTTAGTGGGGGGGATACTAGGAGGTTAGACAATAGCTCATATACTGAGCCAGATGGGAAAATAGTGCAGCTGTGGCCTAATTCAACAAATTATGCTGGGATGATTTTCCGATGGGATGTCATGTTGGGGCGTTTGTTAACGCGGGGAGTCGAATGAGTGATGGATAAAGAATTTATCCGTGGCTCTCCAAGGGGATTGTGAGATGATTGCACGAGGTACTGTTCAGCAGAATTCCTAGCCCCTCTCCCTCCGAATACCCCCCACACCTCTTAACACGAAGTAATTATTCACGTCATAGTGCCATGATATCATGGAATAATTACTCGTTGTTACGGGGGGAGGGCTTTTGGCTTTGGTATTATGGTTTTTCGTGAGACAGCAAGTTGTCAGAGTCTGCCAGAAGAGTCCCGCAAGCAGGATTTTACGGGACAGTTTGGGGGGTTTGGGGATCCTGGTTATTGAAACTGAACCCTAAACCCCTAAACCCTGAACCCTAAACTCTTGAAACTGACCCAGCCTTCGTTTAGCGAGTGTTGTTCTCCCTGGTCTTGAGAAGAAGAGGCTGCAGCCACAGGGCGTCATGTAGCTCCAGCTTGTTCTTGCGTATAGTCCCCATTAAGCAGATAGAACATGGCTCCGGGTATGTCATATTAAGATCCCCATATACCCATATTCTATCTACTTAAGGGGGACTATAAATCGAAACAAGCCATACTTCTGGGCTTACTGTAGCATTTATCTGAAGTTTAGTGCATGATGCCTCCCGCGCACATGGACTCCGGAGTTTTGGAGCCTCTCAGATCCAGTTCCATTTTGGTCAGTCGTTCGCACTTGTTGCAACCTAGAATGGGGCCGAGGATACGTAGTCCTCGGTTGTGTTCTACGTAAACTGCGTCTGCAGGCTGCTGTTCAGTAGTTTATATATATATATATTGGGGTTATATTGGGATAATGGAGAAGAAATGGAAACTACTACTACGTTATAATAGGGTATATATTGGGGTTCTGTTCGGATAGTGGAAAAGAAAATGGAAACTACTGCTTGTAATAGGGTATATATTGGGGTTATGTTGGGATAATGGAAAAGAACATGGAAACTACTACATTATAACAGGGCATATATAAGGGTATAATCATGAGCCTAGAGCCCTAGACAGGTAACTTCTAGCAGTTTTGGCAGCTGCGGCACGGTGGTATTGTGGAGGTGGTGCTGGTAGTAGCAGCTGCTGAAACAGGAAGTGGCTCTGCGAACCTCCCGTCAGGCATCCGAGGAATCCCTTAGTACAATAAAGGAACTTTAATGATGACCCCAAACAGGGAACCCCAAGAACAGAGTATGAGTAAGATGGGAATCAAAGGACGCTGGCAGGGAGACTTCTTGGGGTCCCCGTTTGGGGTCCCCATGAGGCTCTTGTTATACGAGCTTCCATGCTCGCTAAAGATCCTTGTTTTTACCCAGTGAATCGGTCAGGCAGCCCGCAGATCGACTTACAATGCGCCGATGGTGCAGCTGACCGAGAGGCAAGGGGTCCAAGAGCTCCACGTGCGCTACTGTCAGTTTGAGGGTTTCCAAGGGACCACGAACGGTGGACAAAGAGGTCCCTGTGATAGTGTAGTATAGTGGCGACCATATTCCCAAATAGGAACTCATGTTTACAATATGGTATTTGTTGACTGCAGCTCACATGAGGTTGGGTGGAATTTCGTTGGACTTTAACGATCTGTGGGGAGCCTTATGGGATATGCGTACGCACTTCTCAAAGCTTCACTTAAAGATAGCCGCACTGCTTTTTGAAAATCAATGTCGACTTCTTTTCAGTCGCCCAAGACATTCTCGCGTTTCCAGCTACTCCATAGCATTGGTAGTCTCGTTCGTTCACCAAGAGACTCCTATTCATCGCGACAAAAGCCGACCAGGCGGGCCACAGCACCAGCAAGTGCCATGCAGCGCCCCTTTGGGAGTATGGCCCTGCCAGCCTGCTGCATGCAGCAAACATTTTAACTCCCTTGCTGTTATCATGCAGTGGCATGTCTCGTTCATTCCTTGTTTGTTGGAGGGTTCTTCGAGCAGGGTGGAGATATACGAAGCACGATGAAGTACACAAGGTTGTCAGTGGACGTTATGGCCCTTGTTCAGGTCCAGTATTAGTTCTTCACGAGTCCGCAGGATCATAAGTTGATAGACGGTCATAGACCCAATTACTCACTTCGGATTCAAGTTCACTGACCGAAGATACGGGGGTTTCCCAAAGTCAGGGGTACCATTTGTGGGGTCCCCAGAATAAGGATAATAACATTTGGGGAACTACCATATTAATTGTTGTCTGTAGCAAGGAGTTGAAGCTGCTGTGTGCAGTCATCATGCTGGAGCTCCTGCAGAAGACTCTGACTGGAGTCGTGAAATCGAGAACCTCGAACGTGGATGCGAGGCTTGAAGCCCTAAGCAAACCCCTAGACTAAGAGCCCAGACACGAAAAACTTAAAGGTAGAAGTGTTCCTTACTGGCGGCCCCAACACACTTTCTTCGACCCGGCGCCCCAGGTGACCCCACGGAACACGCCATCCGACGTGCTTTGAGATGGTGACCAGCTTAGCCATCTCAAGGGACGCGCAGGATTTGGAAAGCCTTTTTATCAGTGCAGCGACAGATTTGTCAGCAGCCGCTTTGCTGTGGTCTTTGGAACTCAGAAGACCTAAGCGATAAGCGAGTGTGACTAGACTTCGTGCTGGTTCCCAAAGCTTGGAGCCAGATGTGAACTGCGAAGGCATCGGTTTGACTTTTGCTTTGCTGTGCGCAGCTCTATGTGACACGCAAAGCAGCCGTTGTGTTGTGATGTGACACCACGGAAGCGATGATGGGATGAACGAGGCGAGTCTTCGGTCTTCAGCCTTTCTTATTGAAAGGACCCAGCCCATCCAGTCCCCATCACTCCACGTCTCCATCCAGGGTATTTCTCAAAACAGGTCCCTCAGCTGCTCCCAAAATGTTCGATGGGTCATAATAACAGTAAGAGTAGCAAGAATAGTAGCAATAATAATGGTAGCTATTATAATGATAGCAGCTAAATAATAAGTGAAAGAAAGCCATGGGCTGTCAAAGGCTCTCAGGTAATTGTCGCCTCTTGGCCCAGACGCGCAGCCAAGTCGGAAAAGCCATGGCTCCACGGTTTGTGTTCATCACCACAAATGACTGGGTTGCTGCTAAGGAACTTAAATTAAGTTACCATAATGGGTCTATATAGTAAATCATAGGGTTTCCCCAATATAGTAACTTAAGTTAAGTTCCTTATCAGCAACCCAGATGACCTTTCATAGCTGGCAGACATCGTGGCCATGGGGATATCACACGTTGCTCAAAATGCTTATAGAGACTTCTATGGATGCTGTTCGATGAAGTAATGCACCCCCTGGTTGCCACTTACTGCTGCCTAGCATTGGGTCAAGCCCTGCAAAACCCCGAGCTTGACGTAGGTACCTTGACGAAATGGCCTTGAGCTGAAATGCTGAGACCCCCAGAAATCCAAACACCCAGGCCCAACTGCTGGCTGCAGAGTTTAGGGTTGCGGGTTTGAGGACGATGGACGGGGCCAAAATGACGACCATGAGATGCTCGAGATGAACATATCAACGAGATGCGAGTACTTCTTAAATCTGGTAGTAGAAATGGAAACTCTAACTTCATGAGCTTTGACATTTGGAGATGCACATGTCTATGTTGATTATCATTCCTACTCTTCTTACTACTGCTGCATATAGCTCAGGGCCTCGGGTGCGGGTCGTGCTGGCCAGGCATTGATCGAGCTCTCGAGCTCAGATTCGACGGTTTCAGCATGGACTGATTGCCCACTCTCCTGAAAGCTGTACCTGGCTGTAGACTCAGGAGGAAGAGGAGGACTACTAGTTGTAGGAGGAAAAGCAGGAGTAAGTAGGAGTACAGCAATAGGAGGGGTAGGAAGGAGTTCTAGGAGGGAACGCGCATCATGGAGGTTTAAAGTTTACATGCTTTGCAAGAGCTGTACTTCCTCTGGGACCCATAACCTGACAGCTTCTTTTGCTGCTGAGCAGCGTTATTCGTAGAAGAGCAGGGTCCAAGGATGGGAGGACCAGACCTTTCATGAGTGGAAAAGTGGATGAACTTTAAGAGCTTCATGGTTGCGAGCAGAAAGCTGGTCATGTATGAAATGAGAATGTACAGGGATGTGGGTTCACGGGGGTTACTGGGAAGTATGGCGGGGAGTAGGGTGAAGAACTCACGGTCTGCTCAGAAGAAGGTGAGATGGCATAAGGTCCCAGGTCTCTCGTTCTAGGCCCTAGCCGGTGCTTGGAAGCCTGTGCAGGCATGTTGCTGACACGAGTTGTAGGTTATGGCTTCTGGTCAGGAATTTGGTAGAACGAAGAGTAAACTTGGCCTATGTTCTGCAAGCATCCAAGGGCCAGCAGGTGGGCGGCACCATGTTTCACGCCCCACGATTGCAGTGCGCCCTTAGCTAACACAGCTTCAAGGACCAAAATGTGGCCGCGTCAGGCATGGCACTGCTCAGTTGAGAGACATGTTGCAGCAAGTTGCCTTACGTCTGAGTACTGAAGTTGCTTGAGAGCTAGAGAAGATGCTCCGGGCATAATGTCTGGACTTCACCCCCAAACCATCCAAAACCGCATTGTACTTGTTCAGTTGTTTGTAGAAACGGGAATGGATCAACCACTGGTTTCTGAGGCTTTGCCATCATGTTCCCCTACCTTTGGCGCGTGCTTGGTGGTTGAATTGAATTGTCCATCATCGTTCCTTTGGCAAGATGTCAAGATGGATCCTCCGTTCTGGAGTAGTGGGAGGCCCTGAGGTAGAGCTACACCCACCGCAGTAAGTTAAAGATTCTCGCGATGCAGAAGTCAGCAATTGTGCTTCCGCATTTGGTGCGCTACATGCTCATTATGGACATCTGTGTCTTGAGACGGCAGCTGTCGCCCAGAACCCTGAACCTCATCAGATACAGGACTACCCTTAAACTGGCACCATGCAAAACTTCTTGGAGATCACAGAGACGCATTATGAGATTCTCGAACCTCTATATTTAGCCAAACCCCTCTTTAATCCAGTTTTCCATTGTCCTTTAGCCGGGCTGCTAAAAAGTGTCTCGAACCCACCCGGCTAACTGCTCCAATCCCACCAGCACTACATGGGGTCTATGAGTTGGAAGTCAAGTCTAAAGTGCACCTATATTGAGAAATTTCTCTCTTTGGGATGTGTATTGGGGTCCATCTATTTACTGAAGCTACCAGATATTCTGTCTCTGAACACGAAAACCACATAAATTCATGTGTGCAAGACTTAGCCTGCAAGTCTCACCTAAACCCTAAGCCCCAAACGCTGAGAACTCCTTCTTTTGTGTTTCATGCATACTCTACCCCCACACCGTATTCCTATCATTAAGCCGCCTTCCTTACAATCTCCAGAACAAGAACTATAGAAACTCAGCTTCAATTCCATTTGGCATGCCCTTTTCCATTTGATGTTCCACTACTCTCCTCATTAAGGCCCCTAGACCCTAAGCCCTTAATCATACCTTCCATTCCTCGTGAATTTCCAAAAGCCCTCAGCCCTACATTACCCCCAGAACTTCTGTAAAGAGCCTCTGTGAAAGGGGGCCCCTACACATTTCAAAGCCCTAAAGCCTAATCCCTCATCCCTAAACCCTAAATGTAACCCTAAACCCTAAACCCTAAGCCACCCTAAACCCTAAACCTCTTCAAAGGGACCCATTCCCCAACTAGTTCGACGTTTCGGTGGCCCAGGCCTCCCAGCTCAGAGATCGCTGCGTGGCGCCGGGAAGCCCAACTTGGTGTTTTTGTTGCTCAATGACTTAGGGTTTAGGGTGGGGTTTCTAAAGGCGAATTATATGCAGATGTGTATACATATATATAATATGTATAAATTCGGTGTAACTAATTATATAGGGGTGTCTAGAGATGGGATCCCTTCCGTGTGAAGGGGTTACAGGGTCATTCGGGGGTCGTCGCTTCTAAAAGGGTTATGGGGGTTATACAAGGTTTATTTAGGGTTGAAAAAGCAGGTTTGAGCCACGTCAGTGGCCATGTTAGGGGCCTAAATACTTCTGGTCGCCGTGGGTTTGGGATGTTTAGGGTTTAGGGTTTAGAGGGTTTGAGAGGCACATAGGCTTTAGGGCTTCAAGCGCTGTACTTCGGCATTGTATGCCTGACCTGAACCCAGTATAGAGTCAAGCAAGCTAAGCCGTAAACCTAACCCTAAACCCTTTGATTAATAATCCGTGTGTCTCAACAATCTGCAAGCCAAGGTTCAGAGTGTGTGGGTCGCGATGAGGGCTTAATGCTCGAAGAGGTTTCTCAACATAGGGTGCCTTTGGGGGCCCAAAGGATTCATGTGGATTGGTCAGGCTAGGAGGGTTGCATTTCGAGGGTTATGCCGGGAGCATCCGTAGAAATTCCCCAGGAAGTTTTTTGGGGTGCAGGGTTTAAGCGTTCTGGTGTAGGGTTGAGGGTGCTTGGCTTGGGGTGCGCAGCCTGTTAGTCATGGCTCGTCTAAGGGTTGAGGATGCTTAGGACTTGTGATGTCAGCTTGAGAGAGAGTGCTCACAAAGGGGTTGATGTATTCGGGTCTTGGGCCATGAGTAAATTGAAAGGTTGCGGTGAAGGTCTTGGGTTAGTGGTTGAGTTCCTTGGCCGGCTTTTGAGTGTGCAGGCTTATAGGCGGTGAGAATTTTGCATTTGGCATTTGCGTAGGGGTTGTGCCAGCCCTTGGCACCCTGAGCATGCCCTGACCATAGCACGCTAGTAGCTTCTTGTGGTAATGGGAGCTTTACTACCCTGCGCCTGACACCCAAGCAGACGGTGATGGGCATAGCTGGCATAACCTGTTCAGGGAAGGGGCGGTATCCCCGGCCGGAAGCAAGATGCCTTCAATATGATGCTGGCATGGTATCGCTGTACTTCTACATGCAAAGCTCATTAGAGGATTATGCCGCAAGCCTACGACGACTAAGTAAAAGATGCTCACATCAAAATGCCCAGACGTCCTACCCGAGACTTTTGCCTTCTCAATGTCTGCATAACCTGGGGAAACCTAAATAACCCCTATATATAACCCGTATATATTACCCATATATACCCTATATAGCCCCTTAATAATATAACCCCTACGATTGAGCGTATCCAGAGCTATCTATTTTTTGCTGCATCGGGCTCAAGTAGCGGCCTGCCCGGAACAGGCAAACTGTTATCACGTGTTGGCTTCGAAGTAGAGCTAAACGACCAGGATTGTGAGCAGCCTTGGAGATCTGGAGCCTAGAGTCCTGGCTACGTCTAGTTCATTGCAGGGACCTTAGTGGATTGAGGGGCTACAGGTGAGCATGCCCAGCTCGGCTGAAAACATCAACTCTTCCGGATTTCGGGGTTTTTGCTTGGAGAGTTTTGCAGTTGAGCCGTCGTCGTGGCGCCATGGATTTCCTGACCACCTTTTTGAGCCCCCTGGGCGGGACCCAAACAAGGGCCCAGGTGCTTTGGGAAAGGGGCAGCAGCCGGAAAAGAGCCTTCCAAAGATTACTTCGCGTTAAAAGGGGCCTACATGGGGGTCCATGTATTGTCATGGATTTCTCAAGAACAAGGCTCTATTTCTCCTCAGGGTTTGTACCAGACACGTGCTATAGGACACTGTTGTTTCGTGGTGTGTAGGTGGAGCATCGCATTCTCGTTCGGCCTCGCAGCAGATGCTAATAATTGCAATGTTGGCCTCCCTTCCTTGCGCCTCTACCCTTCTAAGATGGTAGGTCCCTTGTAAATGGTCAATCTGCATTTCTGCTTGGACACTCATATGCTTTAGCCTCAGAACCTTCCGGCTAAGCTTGGCAACTATCTAAGAAAAAGCAGGCCAGGGATTCTGGCCACTTGAAAAGGAAGGAAGCCTGTGGCGAGATCTTTCAATCGCAGGAAAGTAACTCCCAAATGCTGAGGGCCCGCCGCTTGCTGACTGGCGATACAGATTTCACATATCATTCTGAAACATTCTGAAACATCATACTGGAAAAAGTTATTTCCAATCGGTGACGAACTTGGGCAAAAAAGTCAGCGGCAGGAGATTGATTTTGGTCCCCCAACTGAGCGAGCAAAGACACATTGTCTTCGCGCTTTATCCCACCAGCGTAATCGAACATGTGCGCCGCTGTGTGCTTGAACAAGCTGCACTGCAACTACGTTTAAAGCCCCGTAAAGACGTGCCTAGTAGTGGTAATTTAGTACTAGCGGGCCACTGGCATTTTACTTTGCTCCCCCAGATGAGTGCACACAATTCCTGGGTGAAGAGTCTCAATACGAGCACCATTACTGTATCGGGAAAACCTCAATATGAATATCGTGGTAAACACCCTGGCTTCTAGCTGAAGACTTTGGCTCGTTGACAAATTCCAGCTCATGCCAGTGTCCTACAGGACTATACGTGCACACTAGCAAGAGATCTTTTGACAAAGTCCCTGTCTACGCCCTCGATGCCCTACACACTTTGGACTTGTTATACCTTTAAGAAGAATAAGACAACAATGCAAAATGGGAAGGACATTCAGGCTGAGAGTCTTGTGCTGCAGGTGCAAAGGAATTTGGCTGTGCGAGTTGCTCCTGCAGCGGTCCGACCCCCTACGAACAACGCCGCCGGGTGGCACAACATGGGGTCTGTCAAAATCAAGATGTCTCAAAATGCGGTCTCATTCATTTGAAGGCTTTTTTTGCGTACCACCAAAACTGCTCGGATTAGGGACCCTGTATTGTATGTATGAGCCATAATCTAAACTCCTAAGAGGTTATATACCGTATTATATAGGTGACCACTATACAGGTTGTCAAGGGGGATACTAGGAGTTTATGGCTCCTATATGAACTTGCCTCATGCTCGGAGACCTAGATATGACTTTCCCAAAATCGGCATTGCTGAGCAGACTGCAAAATCTTATACCAATTAACTTAGCATAATGGGTATGTACACATATTGGGTTTCCGGTTTAGGGTGTAGGGTGATGGTCAGGCTTTGCGAGATGTTCGCTGTTTCGTACAGCTACCGTCGTAGGTCTGCGCAGGTCTAGAGTTTAGGTGGTGGGATAGACAGGGTCATCACAGCTTTGGGAGTAGGATCTTGAGTCCTTTAGGTTGAGGAAGTGTTAGGGTTTAGTGTCTTAGGGTTTAAGGCTTAGGGATTAGGGTTTAGGGTGTAGGGGTATCGGATTTAGGGATTAGGTGTTTGGGGTTTAGGGTATCAAAGGCTTTAAGTTTGTACCCCTAATATGATGTAAAAAAACCCTAGGTATTGGGTTGCAAATACCCTTATTAAGGACCATATTCCATGGTTTTGGGACCCAAACTCTTAAGGGTACAAACCCTAAGGTACAAAGGAAAACTCCCTCAGTTTAGGGTTTAGGCCTGAACCTTCAACCCTGAATGATGCATCAGGTCTCAACCTGTCTGGGGCCACCTTGAGACATGACACCCAGAGCTCACACGGGTTTCAGATTGCTTTCATAAGTTGAGGAAGTGTCCAATGAACCTTAGATCCTAAGTCCCTAAATCCTAAGCGCGAAATCATTAGCCTACGCCGTACACCCCTAAACCCGATATCCTAAACCCCGAAAGTGTAAACCCTAATGCCTGAGCCATAGTCCCTAAGTCCTAATCATACCCTTAAACTCTAATCCCTAATGATACCCTTAAGCCCTAAACCCTAAAGCTAGGTCAGGGCTTCCACAACTTCCTCTGTTGCGCCTGCGGCTCAGTTTGGCTTCCTGCGCACATGCATGAGGGCAAAATAAGGCCGGCTTCAAGATTTAGGGTTCAAGGAGTTAGGATTTAAAGGTTTAGGGTTTCAGGGTCAGGTTTTAAGATGGTGTTAAGGAGCTCAAGCAAAGTTTTAATAATGTCGACCCTTCGTAAAAAGCATGCTTGAATCACAAGCTAAGGTAACTGACATGATTTTCTGTTCCTGAAAATCCCCTTACAACCGCAAATTATTACCCCAATTTCCATGTCATTGTCCATTTTCTTTTGCATCTTGTCCTCGAATGTCGGTCCAATATCCCTACGCCCTAAACCCTATTTACCCCTACACAACCCCTATACACCTCCAAAGGGACCACAATCCCCTTGTCTCCTTAACAGCAACCCAGAAAGACTAAGCAACCTCCTGTGGGGTTTAACGTGTAGGGTGCTAAGGCGAGGCAAAGCTCCCGCAGTCGGTGCCTAATGTTCCTAAATATCAGGGGCGTATTACAGCATACCGCAGATAAGGGACGATTATACGTTTAGACTATAGCTCACATGGCAACGTGAAACTTGAAGAAGGCTGAGAAGTCTGGGGTTATCCAGAGGCCCTGAAATTGCAACTTATGCGGTTGAGGGTTTAGGGTTCAGGGTCTAGGGTGTTCAGGGTTTAGGATTTAGGAATTGCAACATCCAAGTGCCAAGTGGGTTGTTCCCAAAATTATGGGCTTTTTTTGGGGTATACATTATATTACAGCACCTAATTTTTTAGGCTTACCAAAAGGTGACCTTGATTTTGGGAACTACCCAAATGTCGTGAAATTTGCAGCTTGCTACCTTAAACCCGAACTCCTAAACAAACTCTAAAACTCGAAAGCACCACATCCAGCAAAGCCTTGCCCATCGCAGGCTTTAAGCCTTGCAAGCTTCTGATACGGCCCCACCTAATTATAACCTTAATATACCCTATTATAATATAGCAGTTTCCATTGTATTTTCCATTATCCCTATTTAACCCTAATATATACCCTATTATGAAATAGTAGCTTCCATTTAGCAATTTTCTTCCCATTAATAAGGCCCTACGTAGCTAGGGAGGGGACCATCTACACCCGACCCTAAACCCTAAACCCTAAATATCACCCGAAGCTAGAGGTTTGCTGTCGGCTCTCTGTGGGCGCTGTCAACATCTGGCCGTTTAGCCAGAGGACCGACTGAAAGCCTGAGGGGGTCATGCTCAGGTTTCGGGGTTTAGGAGTTTAGGGGTTCAGGGGTTCAGGGTCTAGGGTTTAGTGATTTTGTAGGGTTGTCTGGTGTGGAGTCTAGGCTTCCGCAAGTTCTGTGTTCTACCTCGGTCCATTAGTAATCATGCGCTTTGCAAGGACAGTTGCCGGGAGCACTTCAGATCTTTGTGATGTAAGGCCGAGGACGTCTGAAAATCATTGGGACCTTCTCGTGGTGTGATGATGAAGGTGCCTTTTGGGCGATATCGAAGCACATTTCCGACGAGCAACAGAAAAGTCTAACTTTTTACGTGCATGGTTTAGAGCGCTACAAGACCAGCATATATCACTGCAACACCCAGCACAAGCAAAGGCCTTGAGGAAAGCATTGGTTACGATGGCGAAAACTCGTACGCCCAGAAATCTGCAGCTTCATATCAGCCGCAAAAAGAAAGCATCAACAAGAAGGACGGGAGCCCTTGGAAAGTCAGGAAAAGAATGTCCATACGTGGTGTATTCTGTTGACATGTTCAGAGTCGATTATGTTGCAAATCCGTGTCATCCGTATGAGGAGCACGACAGCGGCTTGTGAGGAGACGAAGCAGCGATGGCAGCTCATCCTGCCTCAGGGGGGTGCTGGAGGGTCCACTGCAGCTTTGTAAAGGTAATCAAGGAACACTGTTGCTTATTATTCAGGCTTCTACCGCATCAGAAAGTTCATGTTGCAAGGGGCATGGCAGTTCCAGGGTTCATTCTTCGGGGCGCAACAAATTAGCTTCCGCAGGTCCAATAGAGGATGGACGTCCCAGGTGGGCTCCAAGCTGTTGATCAATAGAACCTTGAGTAGAAGTGAAGATAGGGGCATTATCAGAAGTTCAACGTATTTAATCTGTAGCTTTGCAAGCTTTAATGGGAAATCAAATAGAAATATCAATGCAAGGTTCAATCGGATCTCTGACAGGCGCTCCGATTGAAACTTCAGAGGGATTTAGCATCGGGGCCTCACACATCTTCAGTGGAGGCAGTACAGTACTAAGCTTGACGACCCAAATCAGTGTGTGCCAAGCTGCCTCTCCCAAGTTGGAACGAAAGCCCGCAAGAATTAGGATGTACAGGGGAGCTGATTGAATGCTTGCCGTGTTTACATTTGTAAAAAAGAAGCATCTAGGGTATAGAGCCTGTGAAAGATCAAGACAAAGTCGGTCCATAGACACAGCGGAAAGGTCAAGATGAAGGGCCCGTAGGCTAACCCTCAGAGCCTTTGAACCATGCGAAGTCTTGCATTGCAACGGACAGTAGGAGATCATATCTTGCACCCACCCCCAGCTGGAAGTCAGAATTGACGTATGGCCACTCTCTCAGCCCAAGCCCCTTATCCCAGGCGATTCTGAACTTCCTGTACCAAGATACCCAGGGTGTCTTGGCAAATGATGGAGGGATGATGGATTTCGGCGTGTAATGATGTAGACGTGCTAAACTGCAATTCGTCGAAAAGGGGGCTTGTTACCGCTTTGCCATCCACAGAAGGGATTCCGAACGCAGACCTTTAGCAGTCATAGCTGCCACATACCCGTTCGAGCAACAGCCCAAGTGCTGTGCCTGGAAACTCACATTGCTAGCTGAGCTGATGAAATAGCATTGGGTGTGCCACGAATGCTTGCAGCGTCATGTTTGCCAGCATGGCTGGAAGCCCTGCTGTTACTGGGTTGTTAGTATTGATCTGTAGTCACGACTTCTAGATGACATCCCGATGTGTTAACCGGAAAATCTTAGGCCTGATGAGCCTGAGAAGATGCGCGAATTTGCGTTGCAGCTGATGGACTTCTATCGGGCAGGTAGCTCTGGTTGCAGATCGGCACTTGACCGGACCATTGTCTCTTAATGTGGGGCTGTGGTCTTGAAGTAGCTGTCCTCAGTTGTGTGGATTGGGGTTGTGACCTCAGTGGTCCTGTGTCAATATTGCAAGGATAATGGTCAAAAGAGGGTGGCTACTGTGAGATGAAAAGGCTGGATGCCCATTGAGCAGATTCACGTCTGCAGTAGATAAGACGCATCATCAGCTAGCTTTAGGAACAACACAGGCCACCCAACCGGTCAACTGTTGCTTCTTCGGGAGGACGCACGTTATCTATACACCTATATCATCCCCAAATACGCTTATGGTCCGTTTAAACGGACCTTCAGGATCCCAACTAGTCGAATAAGTTCACTGGCTTTGGGGCTGATACAAAGAGGGTTTACTTATAGAGGGTCATGGGGACTTAGTAAGTAGGTTAATATTGCGGATAACTAGGGTTACATGGTTTATAGAGCCTAATTACCTACTTACTAAGTCCCGTGACCCTCGAAGTATGGTGCGGTTGTATGTCGCCTGCAGCGCAGTGATCTCGGCGCGACCTTGCGCGGCTGTCAGCCAGTCGTCGTCCAGATCGGCTGCGTAAACCGCAGGATCCCAAAAAGAGGCACCTCCAGGATTTCGGCACTTTCGCAGAAACCTTGTGGGGGAGCGCCCACAGGGCGCCACGCAGAAACCTGGGTTAGAGTTTCTGAATAGCAGGGCCCCCTAAACGGCCTAAGCAGGGCTGGCATGGAGCTCTCTTTGGCAACTCAGGTTTCGAGTGATGAAGAGAACATAAAAGTTATTCTTGCTAGTAGGGATGTCCGGAAAACAACTCTTTGTTTCGGCTGGTTATTATAGGCCAGCTGACACTGATTCTCAGGGAGGGCGCCAGTGACCCGACACGTTTTCTAAATCGGTCAGGGTATTGAGTGGGAATCACAGAACTATGAACCCTTAATACCTTACACCCAAAGGAAGGTCCTGTATCTGCTTTGCATTCTTTCTCTTGTGAAAAGCAATGAAGATGGGATCCTGAAGAGCAATCTGGTGACTTTCAAAAATTCAAATACATGTTTTGGGGAGGCCAGGTAATAAGATATGTTCGGATCTATGGGGGGGGTCTCCCAGTTCACGGAGCCCTCGCCTGGCATGTATAGAGCTCATGATGCTACCTAAACCTTAAACCCCAACCCCTAAACCTTAAACCCCAAGCTCTGGATCCCATTCTGAACTGAAACATGAGAGGCGGGAGGCTTCCGATGACAGACCTTCTGGATTTGCTGAAGGATGCGGAGTTGCCGGGGCCCTGGGTTGCAAGTTTGCATTTGCTTTCCGTGACACCAAACCCAGAGGGTCCATGTACCCAATAATTAGGTACTTGGGATTTGGGTAATAGTAATTATAGTACAGGTCTTGGGTAAGTACATGATTATTGGTTACTTGGACCCTTAGGGAAAGGTATATAGAGCTGATTACACGGGGGAATCTTTTGGGGTACGAATTCCTAGACCCTCCATCTACCCTCTATATACCCTAAACACCCACTATTAGGGACCATATACCCCTATTTAAAGGTACAAGGAGGGTCCTGGCTTATCTTCACGACAGGTGGGAAAGGTGACCATGCCGCAGCAAAGTCTAGTTTGGGCTTCGAACAGTCTCCCGATTCATGCTCTGCGGAGTGTTTTCTAGGTAATTGTCGAAGGATTGCTCTCCCGAAGCGTCTACCATAGAGGGGCCCTCTCAAGCAGAAAAGACCTGGGGTGCATCTAGGCGGAATATACAATGATTTACCAGGAGTTCTGCATGTTCTCAACGTACTATAGTCTAAACTCCTTAAAGGGTAGTTATATAGGGGACCACTAAAGGGGTTACTAAGGGGGATACTAGGAGTTTAGATTGTAATCCCTTATAATCCCCTATATAATCCCAGTTTCCATTTCATGTTCCATCTTCTTTCCCATGTGATTCTCCACTATGGGGATTAATATCCCTAATTTTGGGAAACCCTAAAAGCTTCACAAAGTTGTTCCTTACATGTAGGGGACCACTAAAGGGGTTATTAAGGGGGATACTAGGAGCTAAGGTTATAGCTCAAGGGGTTCACAAAGTTGGCAGGCTCCTGTCAGACTTCAAGGCGTTGGAGTACATCGAGGCGGGCGGCGTTAGGGTTTAGGGTTTAGGGTTTAGGGTTTAGGGCCTCTTTTGCAATCCTCTCCCCCCTAAGCTTCAAAGTCCCCAACCCTTACCTAGCATTCGATTTTCAGGATATTTCCGGTATCTTAGAAATTTTGCAAACGCACTGTTTTATTGGATTAAAGTATATTAGGGAGGTGGCGGTTTTGATGCCAGGGGAGAGGATGAGCCGCGAAATGAGGAGTGTTTCGAATCTCAAAGGCTGCAGCCGAGTCGGCGAACACCCTAACCTATAGACCTCCCAAGTACCCGTACTAATAGCATACATACCCATCATCTTGGATATACCCTACTAGAATGAAAAGAGTCGAGCTTCCTTGGGCCAGGAAATTTGCCAGCTCGGATCCTTAGTTCACACAATTCCCCAAACCTCCTAATTTTCCAGAATACCATTATGGTATATCAGAATATACTCACGCTTTTTGGGGTGAATGGTGTTTAGGCTAGCGGGGTGGGCTGTGGGGGTGGGGAGTTTTATGAAAAAGCAGGTGCTTCATGCCACAGACATCGTTAGAAAGATTTTCTGTCGGAAAATCACAAAGAAATTTCGGTGTATTCTCTACTTATTGGTGGAAGCAGGAATGGACACGTGAGTAAATATGCACCTATACATGTTTTCAGCAGCAACAATCTTAGGTTCGACGGTTCGCCGAAATTCGCACAGGGATAGACCGTAGTCAACTTACTAGTGGTGGGTAGGGAAGAAAGGAATACAATTATCCCTATATGATATAAACCTGTGTTCTAGCCCCGAGTAATTCGAACAAGATGGATGGCTGGCGGCAGTGTGAAGGGGATGAGGATCACGTATTCTGTCAACCCTTTGGCTTTTTAATAAAGACTCATGATTAATAAGGCTCCTGATTTTAGGGTCCGAAATATTAGTATCTCTATTATTATCCCTATTAGGGGGAGGGGGTTCATTAATCCGGCGTTTGGGTTAGGGTTCTTGATTCGTCCGTTTGAACCACACCGTGTTGGGTTGTGTCATAAGCCGTTCCTGGCTGTTTCTCTGGCCCGACAGGTGCCCAAAGGTGGACATCTCAACGTGGTAGGGGACGTGACTTGGCCTTGGTGGAATTGATACACTCCCGGAAACTAACATGGAAACCCAAAAGGAGCCCTATAAAGATTGCAGTCCTTCTAAAAAGGGACTATATGGGTTTCCATGTTAGTTTGGGGGAGGGTATGCCATTCTCTGGTCGCCAGCCTTTTGGCTATGAAGCAACCCAAGAACTATGGCTCTTGGACGTGTTCTTTTTCCCACTTCCGTGCTCTGAACCACAAATCACTTCAAATCGAATCGCCTGAGCAGCGTCAACAGCATCAGGTGAATGCCTTTATCGAGACAAGAATGATCATGACGACTTTCTATGATGTGGGTGGTTGTCAGAATTATGGTCCCTTGTTGGGTACCCTAAATATTAGGTGCCGTATTATAATAGTTATCCAAAAAGGGACCATAATTTTGACAACCACCCATGTAGGATCAGCAGAAGCAGGCCGGAGAGCAGTAATGAGCGGCAATGAAACCAGTGGGAAGCACCTGGAAATAGTTAGGATGATTGAACAAAGCAAGAGTGTCGGCAACTTGGGTAGTAAATTAATGGCTTAGAAGGCTCACAAAAGCAAGAAGCATAGTAAAGCTTCGGAAGAAGAATCTGGTCAAGACTTTCCCAGGTCCACGGTCAGCTTTTCGACTTCCTGTACATCTTTGAGGAGCACGGTCTGCCCAGCAGCTCCGCTCAAAAACTGTACCAGGATCCTCCTTGTACCATTAAAGAAGGGTATATGGTCCCTAATAGTGTGGATATTTAGTGTATATAGAGGGTACGTAGATGGAAGGTCGAGGTAGTTAGTTTCGATCCTATTGCTGCTTCTCTCGCAACATTGGCTTCATAGCTGTGGTTATCATTGCCATGATCAATCCTATAGGTTTATGGTGAAGGGCTCTATGACTTTGAGTATATGGGTGTTTCCAAAACAGGGATACCCCTACAAAGTCCAACATGCGTTCATCTTTGTTGATGGGTAGCCTCATTTTTTGGAAAGCCGCCATATAGAGAGACCCAATCTTCAAAACTCCCGTGTGTTTTTGGTGGTGGAGATGCGAGCTGGGGACGTTCAACCAGGTCGCCCGAAGTGCGTGGCTGCGCAGTAATACCTCAGTGCCCCCCAACAGAGGTTACGTTGCATGAGTGGACTAACTTTTTTTTGGGCAAAAGCCGAACCACCCTATCATACAGTTTACGTGGCGACGGCGAAAAATTTTGTAGGACAGTTAGATAGGCCCTAAATAACATGCAGCTTAGACCTTAAGCAGATAATCTTAAGCCGAAACGTTAACCTCTAGACGTTAAACCCTGAACCCTAAATCCAAGACCTTAAGCCCTAAACCCTAACCCGGAAACCCTAAGCCCTAAGCCCTGAACACCCAAATCCTTAATGGGGACTAACAGACCTGGGACAGGCCAAGACACGGAGAAACTTATCAAGCCAAAGATACAAAGCGCGGTGTCGAGGTCCTAGGCTCTGTAGGGATAAAGCCATTCAGGGTTTAGGGTTTAGAGATTAGGGTGGGGGTTAAGGGATTAGGGTTTAGGGTTTAGAGATTAGGGTTTATGGGTATCATGGCAAGTGTAAACGCAAAAGGAACAATGTAAGTAAACATAAAGCAGCTAAAGCAGTAATGAAATTTCAGGTGAGGAGAACCCTTTCCTCTTCAATGGCGACTTTGTCGACCGAGGGACTTGTCCTCAGACGGTGTGTGTTGTCATGCCAGAACTTTGGATTCTAGGGTTGTACCATTATGGTTGTACCCACGGGTTGGTTGTGGAACGTAGGGTCCGCACGAGGGTTGTATTTCTACAGGGGCAGATTGGGACTTTCGCCCTTGACCCCTGCATAATCCCTACGAAGCCATAAAGGGTCATACAAGTTCATCGTTTTTTTCTGTTTTAATGGGCCTGGAACCATTGGCAAAAGCCTTGACAGGGAACGACTCTCACTCTAAAGCAGAGGCTATCTCCCCAGGTGTGTAGTAGGAGCTTTGATGTGCATACTATAGTCTCAGCATTCACAGATAGAGGACTTCAAATGCAAGCAAGGCTTCAGCATCCTGCACAGGTCATATTCCGTTGAGATCATGGTGCCACTTGGCGTGAAAAACCAGCAGGCTCGGTAGATTTGAGTGCTCTGAATGATGATTTGGCCCTAGTTTGCCCTACCAAGGAGCCTCGCAATTGAGTCAATGCCAGGTTTTCCCTTTGCGAGCATGATGCCCTCCATGGCATTAGCGACCACATCATTTCTGGGAGAGTAGTTGGACTGGACAAGAGATGTTTTGCGGGAAAGAGAATCCCAAGCCAAGGTCAGATGTGCATGTCTGCTGCTGCCTTTACACTACAAAAATAGAACGGTGGATGGAAAGTCTCTTCTAGGACTCATGCACAACAGCTTACGTATACATATGCACACACACATATACATACTACATATGTATATACTTAAATACACAGTAATTGAATACCACTTCGATTTTGTGGCATGCAAGGTTTCATCTATCAACTGCAGGGCTTCTTTGGAAGTCCGAGGCTTCTTCTGGCTTGGAAGCTCGCCTGTCCCAAGCACATGCACTTGAACCGGGGCAACCATGAGGCGCCTGGGTTTGGGGTTTGGTGCCTGGAACCTGTCTGGTGGGGCTTACTTGTTGGTTCTCAGCAGGATCTAAGGGAATATGCTCCCTATATACCATACTCTCATATTGGGAGGAGATGGTGTCTGTGTTATTGTCTCGTCATCACCAGGCTTGAAAGGAATCGAAGGGGCCAATCCGCACAGAACTTGAGTGTCAAAACAGCATCTGTACCAGTTTTGAGGAGGATTAGCTTCATGGGGGTTAGTAGGGAATAAGGGAATATATGATATGGGGATTATGTAGGGATTATATTCCCTTATTCCCTACTAATGTTGCGCTCTCTTAAATGTATAGTCCCGCCGCCAATAATGGGGCCTCCAGAAAATGAAAATAGGCGTCCTCAATAGGGCTCCCACGGTACTGAAGGCTTTGGGGAGACTAAAAGGGGATGGTCTGGATTCGGTTATAGGGGCCCAAAACCAAAGCACCTTAAAGAGAGTCGTGAAACAACAGGCCGAAACTCTCTAAGCGGCGGCCGAAACTCATGAAAGAGAGTCTCCTGGAAAAAGTGAGTGCAACATGAACTCCCAGTAAGTTAGCTTGGGTTTGAGGCAGCAGCTTGCACAACTCAGAGTTGTAGAGTAAGGCTTCTCAACGCAGAACTTCTCGCAAAAAAGGGGACAAGGGCATGTATTATATGAGCTATAGTCTAAACTCCTTAAAGGGGGTTATATATGGGACGATCTAGGGGACTACGATAAGCTCTATTACGGGGGATATTAGGACTTTAGACTATAGCTCATATAGGGATAGTATAGGGATTATAGTACTTATTCCCTACTTATCAGGGCATATGCGTTAGTAGGCTGTTCGTATCTGAGCTCATGGAATGGATGGGCGGCATCAAAAACTAGTTGGCGCTCATGCGAGAAGTAAGAAGCGTGTAAACCCCAAAAACCCCTAAATCCCTAAACCCAAACCCCAAAACCCCTAAACCCCAGGCTGTCTAAGGCTGTTTGGGGTCCTACACCGGTGGCCCGGTCTTTTTTGATGGCCGCATAGGTGACTGCAAGTATCCATCTGTAGAAGCAATACTATAATTAGATACTATACCTCAATCTATTATAACATATCATATTATACTATAATATATTATAATATACTATATTATACTATAATATACTATGATATATTACAATATACCTAGTTCTTTAAGGCTGCAAAAAGACCTGCGGTCCCTCTCTCCACGCAGAGACACGGACCCGGCGCCTCCTTGATCTCCTCCCCTAAACCCTAGACCTAAACCTTAAACCCTAAACCCTCTCACCCCCTGCAATATTAAATACTTCCATATGTGGTCTGTTATTATGTTTTGGGAGTATTCAATATTAGGCGGGGTGGGCGGGTTTAATATTAGCAGAAGAGGATTGCACATAAGACGGGTTCCAAAACGTGACCCTCACGTGTTTGCCATGTATAGACTTGTTTCCAACATCTGAGCTTTTGTCTAAACTCCATAAAGGGGGGGGTTATGGGGCATTCTATAGGGGAGTACTTTAGGGGTTACTCAGAGGGATATTAGGAGTTTAGATTGTAATCCCTTATAATCCCTTATACAATCCCAGTTTCCATTTCATTTTCCATTTTCTTTTCCATTTGATTCTCCATTATTGGGGTAATATCCCTAATTTTGGGAACTGACCATGGCTCATCTGAGCTGGAAGGATGCGGATATGAATTTCAGCTATGGCTTCACTGGGGAGGTGCTCGCCAAGCAGCTTGGCCAGAGAGGCCAAACTCCACATACCTGAGGTAGGTTCTTGGCCTCACATCCCCGCAAACTCCTCTGAAATCAGCGTAAAGCATCCTAGTGTAGCTTCAGGTAAAGTGCTGAAAGGACATCTTCTCGGGGCTGAGCCACAAGCTACTATGAGCAAGGCTCTAAGCTGGGATTTAGAAGGGATTGGTGTAGCTACTGCTCTCATACCCTGAGCTCCAAGTCTGTAAGCAATAATCCCCTCCCTTTGAGACAAACCCCCGCCCCAGTCCCCTAATATTAAATACTCCCATTATGTGGTCTAGCATGATATATCCGGAGTACTTAATATTAGAGGGGGGTGGAGGTGTTGAATTTTTGGGGGAGGGGATTACCGACATCGCGTGCCTTAAAGTCTATTGGACATTAGGCTCTTAGGTGGACCCCCCCCACCCTGTAATAGTGACTATAAGGCACAATAGTCATTATAGTAGGGGCCTCTTATATTCCTATTATACCACTATTACAGGGCGGGGGGTCCTCCTAAATTGGACATAATGTGCATCGGGCACTTTGGAGCCCTAGGGATAGTTTTGAGTTCCCTGCTACTTCACTTGAAAAGTATTTTATTTGGGGATACCATGGTACCCAATATAGAGTAAGATTATATCCTCCTTTTGGGTATAGTACTTTATATAAGGAATATTATCTTACTGGGCTTAACCACCAAAAAACACTACTCACTTCAACTGGGGTTGTATCATTATTCTCGCGCCAGAGGATTATGTCCTGTCACGCAGCAAAGTGCAAAATGTGGGTGTTAGTTGGAGAAACGGCAAAAGGAAAAGGGAAGAACATCAGGACCAATAAGGTCCAACACTTGGAAGCAGGATGAGGAAAATACAACGATTACAATGTAACAACATTTCGGGTCAAGCCAAGAGAGGAACGGGCTTTATTAATGCGACCCCAATTGTCAAAGGCCCTTCGTCTATCTTGCTTTGATCCACGCTGAGCATCCCAAAGCCAATCTCCCCTGAAAGATTTCACAACAGACTGCAAGCTTAGTTTCTCGGGCACAGCTGCCACACCCATGGCCAAGGTGATAGTAGGACCCTATCTAGACCTTCCAAATACTTATTAATGATGGCTGTGGACCCCGACAGGATGGGTGGTTATATAGGGGTTAGATAGGGATAAGGGTAAAGAACATGGAAACTAGTATTGAGGGTGTAGGGTTCAGGTCTTTATATTGATTGGTCTGGGTTGGGTGCTGCCACAGATGTAACAGTTGGAGGGTAATCTTAATATATGGACAAATGGCCCTTGATATCACCCCAATTACAGATTGTTACTGGGTAGCGGCGTACCCAAGGTCTAGGTAATTCACTTACCAGTATCGCCTGTGGTCACGGCCAGTTGAATGGGGGTTGTTTTGGGGTGCTGCTCAGGAATTGAAATCGCGTTACCACAGCAAAGAAACTTTATTATCTAAGAGATACCCCTGCTATGGTAACTTAATGTTAGTTCCCTATTTCCCTTTTGCAGCATCATTCCATTGCATGTTGAACTTTGTTTTCTATTTGATTCTCCATTATGGTCCCCAAGCCCGAAACCATGTGTCATCTCTATATCACGTTGTCTATATACTCCATATCCTCCCTTTACAGATGACCGTGTATAACTCGGGCATCCTCCCCAAAGAAATCCCAAGAATCCTTGCAAAGGCAACCCCCTAAACCCTACCCCCAATCTTGCTTATGGCTCAGGTACAGAGCGCAGCTGGCAGTTTGGTCCTCCTTTCAGCGCGTCTTTTTGCGCCTTGGCAGCATAAAACGGGATTGTTTAGGGTTTAGGTATATGCAGGGGGGAAGTTTTCGACAATTTTTCGTCATCTGGTGGATCCCTATACATAACTGTTAACCAAATAGGGGTAGACTTAGGGGCCAGGGGATACGGGAGGATGACATCTGGACTTTTGGGGTCCCTAGCAGGTAGTATAAAATGGGGCTTGCTTCTTGATGACTGCCCAAGGGTTCATGCAGCTTGCGGTGTTCAGAATTTACGGATTGGGCACTTGCAAGCTTGCAGGCATCTAGGGTTTAGGGTGGGCGCAACTGAGAACTCACAACGAGGGTTGGAGCTTCTAGACCTGAGCTTATACGCCTCGAAGAAAATCCCTTCTGGCTGCGCAGACCAGTCTGTCGGGGCAAAGGGGGAGTGTCACTGTGTTTGGCGCTTGGCTGTGGGTTGATGTTAAGTATTCAGATACAGTTGTATTTCTGCTGGTCCTTCCGTGGTGATCGCTCACTATACCTCAGATATATCATGCTACTCTGCCGATCAAGTCCCCATACGTCATGTCAGCCCAGTTCTAGAGCCCGTTGAGAGCTCACACCTAGACAAGAAATCCCGATGAGCCCAGCAAGCAGGGCGTTGGTCACATGATGATCAGCGCAAGAAGACATGGCCTAGTGCAGTTAGCTTACTTCTAGAATAGTACTGTGAGCATGACAGCATTGATCGGAAGAGAAGACGTCGCTTCAACGAGGGGTCATGGACATACTATCTATTGCTATGGCTGTTGCCAGCGCTGATTTGCGGCGTGCACCTTCGCAGTCAGAAACTCAATTGAATGAGGCGGCTTCCACTGTCGCATGTGGTCAACCACGATGTATTCGTGACGCATGGAGGTTTGCCACGCAAGGCCCGACTGTCCTTCTCCTTCAAGATTGATTTCCTCCATGGTCCCAAAGTAGTCGAGTCCTCGCAACTTTGGCTTCAGTTTCCTGCGTACTCAGAGGATACAAGGGGATGTCATGTTGCGGTACCGGCATATTTGGGTAATTGTAGTCTAGGGCTCTAGGGTTCACATGATGAGTGAGCACTTCAGAGACCTAGGCGGACTTTGCTCATGCGCTTGTGATCCTTACTGTAGATCCTTTGAGAATGTGAGCACCTCTACTTAGACCTGCTTGTGTTGTCCTCTGGGACAATGCACGCTCGGCGTGACGGCTTGGTAAGTTCGCTTTCACAAAGAGGTTCTGCTTGTTGCTTTGTAAAAGGAGGGCTCTACCTTGTGTGAGGCTCCTGCATGCAGATTTTCAGTTTGGTCTTGGCCAGGGAGTCGAGCCTGCAAGTTGGCAGTCAGAGCAATCCCCACAGGCTAGCAAGCATTCTTGTCAAGGATGCAGGAACATAGGCAACTCTTCAAACCCATGGCTGTGTAACACGTCATTCAACACGGCACCCAAAATGCCGTGGCCTTCCGAGAGCCGGTGCTTCCTGTTCTGTTGCCTTGTGTTCAGTGCTGAAATGGAGCTTGGGCAGACTTAGGCCCTTTGTTCGGGGGAAGGAGAATCTGGCAAGATGCATTCCAATTGAAGGCTATGCGAGTTGCAGCACCTGACCCCTGGAACCTACTGCAGAAATCAGCAAGGTCCAACGGGCCTTTGTGCCCACCCCTTCAAGTGAGAGGAGAGCAGGCTTTATTTGGGATTGGCATTCTGCCGCTAAAGGCTATGTTGTTGTGGAAAGATGCCGCGGCAGTTGCAAGTTCGACGTTTGTAAGTTAAGCCGCATAAGGCCTGCTCTTGACACACGAACACCTTCAACATGCCGGATAAGCCCGCGAATGCCATTTTCTTCAAAGTGTCCCCCCAAGTAGCCCACTGTAGGTAACATTTAAAACTTAAGACCCAATGTAGGTGCTTTTTGTATACTTGGATCCCTAACATTGTGCTACACAAAGTATTCTGCTACAAGGTAGTTATAGTGACCCTACCCACACAATGCAGAACCAAACGGAAAATGGAACATGAAATGGAAACCTTAAACCTCAAACCCTAAACCTTAAAAGCTAAGCCCTAAACCCTAAACCCTAGATAGCAGTTTAGATGTTCTTTTCCATTCTCCCTACAAAACCCCTATATACCCCACTAGGGCCTATAATTAGTACTAAGCAGAGCAGCTTCGCAGGCAGATGCCGGTTTGGCGGACATCGAAGCCCTGGATGTTATGGATGCAGCTTGAATGGTTTACTGCATTAAAATAGGGTACATATTGTGGTTATATAGGGTTCTAATTGCGAGAATGGCAAAGAACATGGAAGCTACTATTTAGGATTGCATGGTTTAGGGGTTCAGGGTTGGGGGGGGTATAGAAAGGGGATGTATTGGGATAATGGAAAAAATGGAAACTACTATTTAGGGATTAGGGTTTAGGTTTAGGGTTTCGGCGTGGACACAGCAAGCCTGCAGCAAAGAGGGTTTAGGGTGCTGGGTTTAGGGTTTTAGGGTTTAGGGTTCAGTTGCCGCGACTGCCACGGCCATTGCAGGGGCGGGGTCCTGAGACTATCCGTAGAACCGAGATGGTCCTGCTTACAGTCTTCGACTTCGAGCCAGTGTAGTATTTAGGTAGCAGGACCAAGTATGCCGAACGCTTCGTCCAGTTTTGACCCCACCTGCAGCTGCAGAGATCTTGGCTCAGCTAAGTTGACACAGCGATTGTCGCAGCGACAAGATGCCACCGAAGATCTCAAAAGAGATTATTTCCTCATGAACGACCTCATGCTCCTAGGCTCAGAATGACCTTTTAAGGGATATGCCAGGTTTGGACCTGAGCTTAAGGAATGTGAAGCCACGCTCCTATGTTTCATACATAAATATTTCCTTGCCTGGGCGCCGCTGCTTTCATAAGGGTGTAAGGGATCACCCTGGGTTGAAAGGCCTAATGCCTCTTCGCCATGTCATTCACCAAAGGCGCTTAGATAATTGCCAATATGATGCTCCCATTTTCCTTGTAAGACTATAGTGCAGGATACCTAAAGTAAACTTCAACAATATAAATGTATATACATACATATGTTCATATTGATGCAAGTAATTCTTAATTAGGCTCCTCCGGCTTACATATTCGAGTCCTCTTCTTGATGCTGTGGTCCTAGGCTACCAACTCTTGTGAGATCCATGATCCCCAGTCTACAGTCCATTCTGCTTTAGTATATTGTAGTATAACCAGGACCTATCAAAAACAGTTCCTAACAGGTTTTAGGGGCTTGTAGTTGCCGTAGCCCAAACCCATGGCACTCTCATGCTCCGACGTTCCTTCTGCAAAGCTAGTGTGAAGCACCAAGGATCTGAAAGCTAGACCCCGCTCCCCCTTATCTTCTCGCCCAAAATCAGGGGTACCTTATCCTTGGGTCCTCGTTATAGGATTACAATATATTGGGATGCATGTTTGGGGTCTGCTATGTAGGGAAACTACCACCTCTTCCCACACGCCGAAGCATTGTCCCCCCCCTCCCGCTTGCCCATCTTTTTCCCACCGTGGCTGCCCCATGGAGTCAGGTGGGCTGATCCGCGGGACGGAATTCAGGCCTCGGATGGTCACATGGATCCTGCAGGGGATGGAGGAAAGAGAATTTAATCACGTGACCTGCGACCTTGCCGCGACTAGTAGCACATTGTGACCCTAGACCCTTAAACCTAAACCCTGCCCCTAAATATCGTTGGGCAAATGCCCTCTGAGAGATGACGCAGCATAAGCCCTAAACCCAAGACCTTACATGGCAGTTTCCAATATCACCCCAATCTAAGCCCTTAAGCCTGCAGACAGAGGGCTTTAAATCGAAGCTCTTGAGGTCAAGATTTTGGGTGCCCTTCCTAGACCCTCCATCTACCCTCTATATACCCTCTATATACCCACTATTAGGGACCATATGCCCCTAATTAAGGGTACAAGGAAGGTCCTGGTTCTTGTTTGGGTAGCAAAAAGTCTAGGGATGCATCATAGGAGGGCTTACGGTGACACCGTAAGTGTTTACTTTGATGTTTATTGCTGCCGTAGCCTTCGCGCTGCAAAAAAAGGATCCGCAAACCAAGGCCCCAAGTTTTGTACAGGATGGAAAGACTAACTTGTAGTAGGACGTCCGTCTCTTCTATATGGATTGCGAAGCAAGCGTTTGACGGCTATGGGAATCAGCAAGCACTCCCATTGACAGCACTACCCAAGACCACCACCTGATAGGACTTGTAGGTTGCAAATGCTGGCAAGGACTGCACCCTCTAAATTCTAAGCCCTATACATCTAAACTGCTGGACACTAACGATTGCGGAAGGGAATCCAGAGTGGCGAACGCGGTGGCCGCCCAAGATTGCGGGACGCTGCCAGAATTTTGTGGATTCAGTTTGGCAGCCACCGGAATCGTGGACACGCATTTCGTTAGGATTGCAAAGGAGTTTCTCAACATTAGGTATAGGCAGCGAAGTTCATTTTTGCGTCTGTTTTCGAGCAAGGACTTAACTGTTCAACATTGTGTGTTTTTGCTAGTATATAGATATTCCAACCCCAATATAACCCTAATATAACACTTATCTCCCCCTTGAGAGGGTACCTTTGCCGTAAAGTGCAAGGTGTGGACTAAATGAACGAATTGCCCCTTCAAGGTCTCGGCTTCAGGCATCATCTTGACAAACTTCGTTGCTACGTTCTATAGCAGGTGAGCTATAGCCTAGACTCCTTAAAGGGGAGTATATACGGGATTATATAGGGGATTACTACAGGGGTTATTAAGTGGGATACTGGGAGTTTAAACAAATTGTAACTCAACAGTGTTCAGGAGCTTGGAAAACGCCATGGTTAAATGGTAGGTTCCTGGGCGATGTAACTATATGGTATATAGCACCAGAACCCATTAATTGAGTAGGTACCTGGACGATGTAATTATATGGTATATAGCATCAGAACCCATGAATTGAGTAGATTCCTGGATTTTGTAATTATATGGTATATAGAACCAGAACCCATTAATTGGGGCTCTAGGGACGTGCCATGGTAGACAGGGCTGGGGCGTGGAGTCGTTCGCGAACCTTGGAGGGCTCCTGGGGAGCCTCATCGCGTAGTCTGGGAGATGTTGGTACCAGGATTCTCCTTGTACCCTTAATTAGGGGTATATGGTTCCTAATAGTGGGTATTTAGGGGTATACAGAGGGTAGACGGAGGGTCTAAGTAGAGACCTTTCTTACCTCACAGATGTGTCGGCGACTCAATACAATCATGGGCCTTGGCCATTCGCAAGAATTGCAATGTGAAACCCGTAAACCCTCAAGTCTTATGCCCTAAACACTCAAGCTCTGAAACCCTAAGCCTAAGATCCTGCAACACGTATCCTTTCCCACCGTTCGTAGCAGTTTATGAATCTGAGGTGGAGGGACGATAGTATTCGGAAAAGATGTGACGCAGCAGTTCCTCAAAAGGACATGAGCGTGGGTCGACTAAGCGGTTTGCTGTTTGGGTCAGCATCTTCAACCCTAAATTTCTTTTCCCTTATTCCTAACCAAAAGCCAGTAGGTAAACCAGGCCTGGTTGTGTCCATGAGCTGGCTTTTTCAGGCAACTAGCGAACATTGTGGCAGCAGTCGATCGGGCATATGCCATCCCTTATACAATGCCCAAGGGTGTGGGGGTTTATAGGGCTTAGGGCTTTCGATAAACAACCAAGTGGAGTGCATGGTGTGTGTGCATGTGATTCGCTGTTGTTCCGAAATTTCCGGGTCTCTTGCCACCCTGTCCTTAGATTCCCGTTTTGCTCCTCGATGTCTTATTTGACGATCCATCTGACAAAGAGGCTGATCACGTCCGCCTGTTCCCTGTGCAAATCTTGATTGTGTTGACTTCGTAACTTCGTTGGGGTCCGCATGGCTTCTTTGCTATCTTCAACTGTTCTATATGACTGTCTAGTTCAGTCTTCACCATATGTATGCACTCTGCGACTTCAGCTAGCATGGCATCTCCGCGCTCGCACCCACAAAGCAAGTTTGCAGATGGTCAGGTTTACTGTTTGTAGCAGAGGCGTTTCAAAACTGACTGTCCCAGCTATATCACAGCTGTTTGCGTACAAGCCCGGAAACTGATCAAGAACCTGCAGTCTGTCTTCCATATCTACGGTGTACCGTACATTAACTTCATGTCGGCACCCTACTCCATCTCTTTTTCTGTCTTTGTAAGGCTGATTCATGGACGTGCTGTCCTTCAGGCTTTTAGTGTGCCAAATTCGCGTCAGCCATGGTGTATGACCGGGGTGTATGCCTCAAGCTGTTTTAATTCTTGCTCAGGACACTGTTGCATGTTTTTTTGGTCAGATGCGCATGTGATTGATACGACACGCCTCAGACTTCCCGCATGGCCAGGAACAAGCTCAGCTTCATGATTCGGTCCCATGAGGTCAAGGACATCTGTCGAGACTTGCGCGGGTGCAAAGCGGAAAGGTGGATCTAGAGCGCATGGAAGAAGACGTCATCCTTCACCTACTTACTCAGCGCGCTATGCCCGAAGCACTGTACCCAGGAGCTCTTGAATCCAAGGTTGCTTCGCGAACATGCATGTCAAAATTGGCAGATTGCAGGAAGAAGGCTACGAATGGCAGCACGACGCGCAGTGCTTGACAGCTCCCAGTCTCCAAAAAACAGTTTTTGCATGACTTATACCTTAGGTGGACCCCCCACCCAGCAATAGTGACTATAAGGGATAATAGGGATTATGCTAGGGTCCTCTTATATTCTTATTATACCACTATTACGGGGTGGACCCGAGCTCAGTTGAGCATTCGGACCAGCAGTTTCGGTCCCATATGACAGTAGCAACTGCTCTTCAACATATTCTAGCTTTGCTGACTTTGGGCAGTGCAGTTTGGGCAGCCTGCATCCACTGTCTCATGACTTATGATTGGGCTAGCAGTACATCCAAGTGGCTTGCGCCGCAACACGGGGCGAGTATTCATGAAGGTTTGTGAAGGCACGCACCAAAACGTTTCGCACAGGGCGTGGCTGATACTTAGCACGTATCATTTTTTCATTGCCCTTTGAAGAGTTCGCAGGAACTGTCTCGGTCACCGTGCAAGAGAGGAGCCAGGGTTGGACCCTCACTATGAGCAACCTAAACCCGAGACCTACTGGGGGTAAGTAGGGAGTAAGGGAACATATTTGATAGAGGTCATATGAGGGCAAAAATCCCATGTTCCCTACTACACGCCAGCAAGCAGACCGTTGTACCCAACTCGCCCAAAAAGATGACGTTTGTTACCTGCTGCGGACCCTTGTCTGGAGTCCTGAAGTCCCGAACCAGTTTTTTTAATGGATATATTGGGGATATATTGGGGTTATACTGGGGTTATATTGGGATAACGGAAAATGAAATGGAAACTACAGGGATTCTAGGGGTTATATAGGGGTCGCTGATCCCTGGGCCCGGTCCGGTCACGTCCATCAACTTCCCTGC